>JAHOYR010000008.1:3541671-3677920 GCA_023213295.1 Bruguiera hainesii
GCTCTTCCATATGACTTTACTCTCTTGCACACTTAACCCTAGTTGACTACAATTACAACCCATACAAGGCTGTGGGAACAACATAAAGGCTAAATAAAGGCATAGCCAACATGGTTGAATTGCAACACTATGCGGAATTAGAAGACATGGTAATGAAAGTTGAAAAATAACATAAACAAAAGGGTTTCACACAATTTGGGCATAATTTGGGTTTTACCTCATCTTGGAAGCTAAATTGGAGTAAAAGGAATAAGAAGGCTGATTATAAGTCTAAAGCCAAGCTATCTAAGTGCAAGAATATGGGTTCTAATGAGGAGGCTGGTAATTCTAATCCCTAAGTATAAATAGAGATGTTAAATATTTTAAGTGTTTGGGTAAGGGTCACATTGCATAATATGCAAATAAGTGAACAATGATCTTGAGAGGTAACAGTGATGTTGAAATTGCAAGTGAATCAAATGATGATTCTATACCATCATTAGAGGGTAAAAGTGATGAAGAGGAATATCTAGTTAATGGAGTAGTTTTTGTCACAAGGTTGGCATAAAATGTGCAAGTGAAGGAAGAAAATGAGGTGTAATAAGATAACATTTTTTAGATGAGGTGTCTCATTAAAGATGAGGTATATAGTATGATTATTGATGGTGAGAGTTGCATTAATGTTACTAGCATAAAAATTGTTGAAAAGTAGAATTTACCTACTATGAAGTATCCTAAGCCATATAAACTTAAATGGTTGAATAAAAGTGGTGAAGTCAAGGTAAATAAGCAAGTGCTCGTGTCATTTTCTATCAAAAGGAACCATGATGAAGTTATATTTGATATTATACCTATGCATATGAGACATATTCTATTAGGAAGGCTATGATAGTTTGATAGACGAGTTATGTATGATGGTTTCAAGAATCAATATTCCATTGTAATGAATGAAAAACCCATTATTCTTGTACCATTATTACTTTCACAAACTTATGAGGATCAGTTAAGAATTAAAAATGAGAGTGAAAAAAAAAAAGATTGAAAAAAGAGAAAAGGGAGGAGAAAATGTAAGGACACAAGAGAGAGAAAAAAAATAAAATGTTAAAAGAAAGTGATGTCAAAAGATCATTTTATGCCAAACAACATATACTCATACTTTTGTACAAAAATGCTTATTTTAATACTAACAAGTTTGACCTGTCTTTGCCTAATTTTGTTATTTCTCTTTTGTAAGAATTTAAAGATATATTCCATAACAATGTCCTAAGTAGATTGCCACCTAAGAGAGGAATTAAGTATCAAATTGATTTTATCCTTGGTGTATCATCCCAAACTAGCTAGCATATAGGCGTAATCCCAAAGGAACAAAAAAGCTTTAAAAGCAAGTTAAGAAACTTATTTCAAAAGGATATGTAAGGGAAAACATAAGTCTCTATGTGATTTTTGCCCTACTTGTACCTAAAAAAGATGAGACTTGGAGGATGTGTGTTGATTATTGTGTAATTAACAAAATTACTGTAAGGTATCATTACCTTATACTTAGGTTAGATGACATGTTGGATGAATTGCATGGTTCATATGTCTTTTCTAAAATTGGTTTGAAAAGTGGATATCACCATATTAGGATAAAGGAGGTAGATGAGTGGAAAAAAACTTTCAAAACTAAGTATGGTTTGTATAAATGGCTTGTTACACCATTTGGTCTCAATGCACCAAGCACTTTTATGCAATTAATGAATCATGTTTTGCATCCATTCATTGATAAATTTGTGGTTGTGTATTTTGATAATATTTTAATCTATAATAAAAACTTAGAAGAGCATTTTGATCATCTATGTTTTATTTTAATTGTTTTATGTTATAAGAAATTATATGCTAACTTAAAGAAAATTTCCTTTTATACTAATCAAATCACATTTCTTGGTTATATTGTGAGTGCTAAAAGTATTAAGGTTGGTGAGGAAAAAGTGAAGGCAATTCTTGAATGACCTATATCTAAGTTTATTAGTGATCTACGTAACTTTCATGGTTTGACTAGTTTCTATAGACACTTTGTTAGGGACTTTAACACTATTGTTACACTACTAACTGAGGTTATCAAAAGGAACATGAGTTTTAAATGGGGTAGTGATCAAAACATGGCTTTTAATTACATTAAGGAAAAATTAAGTTTTACGCCCTTACTTGACTTTGCAAAAACTTTTGAGATTGAGTGTAATACTTCAGGGATTGACATTGAAGCTATTTTGATACAAGAAAGGCACCTAATTGTCTACTTTAGTGAAAAACTAAATGGAGTAAGTCTCAATTATACTACTTTATGATAAAGAGATGTATGCATTGGGATGTACTTAGGAGATATGATAACATTACCTTTGGCCCAAGGAGTTTGTCGAACAAAAGACATGCTAAGTGGATCGAATTCATTGAGACTTTTCCTTACATAATCAAATATAAATAAGGTAAGGAAAATATGGTAGTTGATGCATTGTCTTGCAAGTATGCCCTTATCTCTACACTTATCGCAAAATTATTAGGACTTGAATATATTAACGATCAATATGTGGAAGATTCTAACTTTGCTAATATGTATAAAGTATGTAGGCAGTTAGCCTTTGAGAAGTTTTCTAGGCATGAGGGTTTCTTATTTAAGGAAAATCGTTTATATGTGCCCATAAGCTCTTTGAGGGAGTTAGTTATAAGAGAAGTTTATATGGGTGGTCTAATGAGTTATTTCAGAGTTAGAAAAACCCTAGATGTCCTAATTGAACATTTCGTTTAGCCACATATGAAATGAGATGTTGAGAGGATATGTAAGGGATGCATAACATGCAAATAGAATAAATTTAGAGTTTTACCTTATAGCTTGTATACACCCTTACATATACCTAGTCATCCTTGGGTTGATTTATCTATGAACTTTGTATTAGGGTTGCCATAATAAAAAAGGGATAAGGATTATGTATCTGTTATTGCTGATAGATTTTCACAGATGACACACTTTATTTCATATAATAAAATTGATGATGCACGCAATATGGTTGACTTATTCTTTAAAAAAGTAGTACATTTGCATGGCATGCCATAGAGCATTGTTTTAGATTAGGATACAAAGTTTTTAAACATCTTTTGGAAGACTTTGTGGGATAAATTAGGTACTAAACTATTGTTTTTAACTACTTGTCATCCATAAACTAATGGGCAAACTAAGGTGGTTAATTGAACTCTTTCTATTCTTTTGTATACTATTATTCGAATAAATTTGAAAACATGGGAAGATTGTTTATTGCATGTCGAGTTTGCATATAGTATGAGTGTTCATTTTGCTACTAGTTACTCTCTATTTGAAATTGTATATGGTTTTAATCCATTGACTCCTTTGGATTTGGTGCCTATACCTGTTAATGAGTATGTTAACTTAAATGGTGAACACAACGCAGACATAGTGAAGAAATTACATGGGAAGGTACGACAACATATTGAAAAATAAACTAAACAATAAGTATCCCATGTCAATAAAGGGCAAAAGAAGGTGGTGTTTAAACTTGGTAGTTAGGCTTGGGTGCATATGCACAAGGAATGATTCCTAACTCAAAGGTGTTCAAAGCTAAAACCTAGAGGAGATGGTCCATTTCAAGTTGTAGCATGAATTAATGATAATACTTATAAGTTGGACCTCGCCAGTAAGTATAATATGAGTGCAATATTTAATGTTTCTGATCTTCTCTCTTGTGATGTAAGTGATAATTTAAGGATAAATCCTTTCAAGGAAAAGGGGATAATGAGAACTTTAGAGATGATAGGTGGAATACTTCAAAGGATGCAAGTCAAATGCCTAATGGTGTGAAAGAAGTACAAAATAGATTGATTGAGGACATTCAGGCCAACCTAGCTACAAATGGTGTGAATTTAAACTTAGAAGAAGGTCAAGGTCTCATTAATATGATTGGAGTACGTAATGGGTTAGGACTATGTAATAGCATTTACTCCTAAATAGTAGTTTATCTTAAATAAATGATGGTATAAAAGTGAATTTTCTGTGTAAGAATTTGTCCTAAATAAAAATTTATGACTCTTTAAGATTGTTATCTCATCTTATAAATAGGCACGTCATTGTAAGCTTTGGAACATCATACAACTTTAAGAGAAATAAAAAACAAGAGTTTTTTTCTTCGATTCTTTTGAGAGCTAAAGAACTTATCGAGAGGTATCTCTTTTTATGACATTTAACTCAACTTATTACTCTCAATTCCTTTATTTTTTAGAGTGTGGCATCCATATCTTTCTTAAATACCTTAGGTTTGTGCTCCTTTAAATGTTGGGTCTAGGGTTTGTGTTATTATAGTATGATTTAGCTTTCTTGGATATTTTTTGATTTCTTGTGTGTGTTGGGTCCTTAAGTCATGTCTTTAGGGGTTTTCCACATCACAAACCATGGTAAATCCAAAAGAGAATGAAAGTGTTATAGTCTTAAGGAGTGAAAAAGAAAGTGGAAGCACTAATAAAGACACCTTCTATGATAAAAAAAGAGGCCATGAAAGATAAAGTCTTGCCTACCAAAGGTAAATCCATCGAGGCCTATATGTCACCACTTAAGGTAAACCTTCAACCTCCTATTTCATTTAATGTTACCTTATATACTTTCTTAATTAGATTTGCAAAATCTAAAAAAGAAGAGTAAGAAAAAGGGATTTTGGAGAGGTTTCGAAAAGTGGAAGTAAACATTCCTTTCCTTAATGCAATTAAACTATTACCTTGATATGCAAAGTTTCTTAAGGAATTAGACACCTCTAAGAGAAAGTTTAAAGGTGATGAAAATGTAGGCATAGGGGAGAATGTTTCAATTGTTATTCAAAGAAAACTTCTCCTTAAATGCAAAGACCTTAATATGTTCACTATTCATTATACAATAAGTAATATTAGATTTGAAAAAGCTATGTAAGATTTGGAAGCATTAATTAATATAATGTCATACTCTATTTATACTTCTTTAAATCTTTTTCCATTAAACTTGTTGATCAATCTAACAACTATCTTAAAGGAAATGTTAAGAATGTTCTTCCACAAGTTAATGAGTTAGCCTTCTCTGTAGATTTCTACATTCTTGACATAAAGAATGATAATTCCCTTAATGTTTCCCTTATCTTTTTAAGACAAAGATAAATGTTCATGATGGTACACTTACCATGGAGTTTGATGGTGAAATTTTTTGGTTCAACATCTTTCTTGAAAATATCAATGATAAAGATATATGTTCATAATGGTACACTTTCTAAGAAGTTTGATGGTGACATTGTTTGATTTAACATCTTTAAGGCCATGAGATGTCTTAATGATATCTACATTCAATTTTTACTATTATCATTTTTTATTCTTTAGTTTAGCAAGTTTTTGAGCTTATTGGAAAAACAAGTTAGAAGTAGTCCTTAGCCCACATCTTAAGAAGGGAGATATCAAGAAATCAAATAAAGAACTACCTTTGTGTGAAAGCATAAATGACATGATAATGACATTGCATTTATTGCATTTTGTTTTAAATAGGTATGATGTACCTTATATTAAATTACTTGTTTCTAATTACCTTTTATTGTACAAGCATTTATACTAAAATTAAAGTCATTAGTAAAGCATCTTGATTATGTTTTTCTAGGAGATGAAGAAACTCTACTAGTGATCATTGCAAAGCACTTGACCTTATTGCAAAAAGAAAAACTTGTTTGGGTTTTAAGAGATCATAAGATAGTAATTAGAGGAACCATATAAACATTAATGGGATAAACCCATCCATGTGTATGTATCACATCCTACTTGAAGAAGGTTCAAAACCATCGAGAGAAGCATAATGTAGATTTAACCCTCCTATGATAGAGGTAATAAAGAAGGAAGTATTAAAGCTTCTTGATGTTGCCATGATTTATTTAATCTTAGATAGTAAATAAGTTAGTTTGGTGCAAAAGGTTCCAAAAAAGATAAGGCATCAAGGTGGTTAAAAATCAAGATGATGAGTTGATTCCTATTTGAATTCAAAATGGGTAGGGTGTTTATATTAATTACTGTAAGTAAACATTGTAACTCACAAAGATCAATTTCCCTTACCTTTTATTAATCAAATGTTTGAAAGATTAGTTGGTCAATCTCATTATTATTATCTTAATGATTATTTAGGTTACAATTAGATTGTGATTACACTAGTAGACTAGGAGAAGACAACCTTTACATGCTTATTTGGTACCACTGCCAATTGATGCTTGCCTTTTATACTCTAAAATGCTCTAACCACATTTTAAAGGTGTATGGTTAGCATATTTTTTGATTATATTGAAAAAATTATTGAATTTTTATGTATGATTTTACTATTTATGGAGATTTTTTTTATACATATTTAGATAACCTTACACTTATTCTTATAAGATGAATAAAAATTAACCTTATCTTGAATTCAAGAAAATGTCACTTTATGGTAAAATAAGATATAATTTTAGGGCATGTTGTTTCATTTAAGGGAATTGAAATTGACAAAATTAAGATAGATCTTGTTTACTCCTTACCTTACCTTATAAGTGTGCAAGAAGTTAGTTTTTTCTTGGTCATGCAATTTTCTATCAGAGATTTATCAAAGATTGTATTGCCATTATGCACAAAAAATTACAAAAAGATATGAATTTTGACTTTGATGATGCATGCAAAGAAACATTTGACAAGTTAAAGGAGCTATTGACCTTGACTTTGATAGTTCAACTTTTAAATTAGAGTCTTCTATGTGTGATGCAAGCAATTATGCTATAAGACCTATTCTTGGGGCAAAGAATTGGAAAAGTTGCTCATACCATTTACTATGTCTTAAGGACCTTGAATAATCTTAATGCAATTACTCTATTACTAAAAAACAAAAATTTTAGTTGCTATTTATGCTTTTTTTCATATTTACTTGGCTTTAAAGTAATTGTTTATTCTAATCATGCAGTTTTAAAGTACTTATCTTTAAAAAAAGATGCAAGCCAAGGTTGATTTAATAGATTCTTTTTTTGCGAGAGTTTAGTTGAAGATCAAAAACAATAAAGGCACAAAGAACATAGTTATGAATCATCTAAGCTATGTGATTATGGAAAAGGATGCATTGCCTTTGTGAGAACTCATTTTGAATGAACAAGTGCTTGCAATTAAGGCAACTGTTTATGTACAAAAAAATTTAAACTTTTAAAAGTAAATGGATATCAAGATTTAGACTTTGTTGGATGACTTGATAGGAAAAAGTCCATTTTTGATTATATGTTCCTATTAAAAGAAGGAGCAAAGTTTTTGATATGATTTATTGTTATAATTGATAGATTATGGTCATGGAACTTTATTTCAAGACTTGGAGTTGTTGACACCATTACCCATTGAAAATTTATGTAATAATTTCATACCTTTTTTTTTTTTTAGAATGACAAGTATCTAAAGAATATTAAACCTGTGAAACTAAAGAATTTTGTTGTTAAAGAGAATATTTAGAAACAAAAAGTGTTTATTAAATACATCATAATAGATCTTATGGTAGTAGATAACAATGAAGATCTAATACCAATATTATGTAAAGAATGAATTTTCAAAATGAAATTTGGCGGAATAGATGATTGATAACATATAATGTAATGACATTTTGACTTCAATAATGTATTTTGGACAATAGTATTATTTTCTATTATCTTATAATTGTATACACTTTATTGCATTAAAGTTAGTGGGAAATCTTTATTGAAAAGAGTATTCCTACTAAAAAGGGTATAATTGTCATAATTCATATTGACAATTTATTATATTATGACATTACGATGGAATCATAAGTGATTATGTATCATCATTGTTTGCACATAATAATCAATATAATATTCTAATCAGGTTTAGTAGAAGGATATTAGAATATTCTCAAATAATATATCAATTAAGAACTCAATTATAATGTGACCTGATCAATGAGGAAAAAATTTAGACATTATTATACCAATTAAGGATTATAATTTTCAACATAATTCAAACATTAATAAATATGCCTAATTTTAATTATGAAGTTATACCAAAGTGAATCTTTGGTCATAGTTTTGAAAACTGGTAGGTTTCCAAGTATAGCTAAGGGTTTTGGAATATCCTTGGTTTTAAGGAAGGTTGAAGGTGATTGCTCTAGAACAAGCTATTTCTATAAAATATTTTATCAAAATCATTTTGGTATTTTCAAATGTTTTCAAACTTAATGCAATAGTCTTGTTTGATATAAGTGCAGACCTAAACTGCATAAAATAAGGAATTGTTTCAAATCATTTTCAAGAAAAAACCTATACAAAACTTGATGTTTTTACAACACTTTAGGGTCTATCTACCTTACAAGAATGGTACAAAAAAGATAATACAAGTAAAGTATTAGCTTTTATCTCAAAAAGAATTTCAAAATCTTCTTTAAAATATTTTAATAAAAATTATTTTCAAAATATATTTTTCATAGAACTAGGATTCTATGTGAAAAATCCATTTCATACCATCCAAAAAATTTTTCTATCAAAATGTTACTTCAAACTATAAGATCTTTCCAAACCTTAAGCCTATTATATGACTATCATTGAAATAATAAAGTTAGTAAAATTTAAACACTTTTACCTTGATAAAGCTCATATTGACCCTGCTTATTTAACTTTTCATATATTACAAATCATCCCTCCTTAATAATGAGGGATAAACCTTTCAAAACTTAAAGCCTTCTTTGTTTCCTTCAAAACTAAAGCAAATTATTTTCAAAACTTTTCTTATTGGGATTATCAAGTCTAGTATAATACCTTTTTCATCCAAAATTAAAAGAGTAACCATTCATGGTTATTCCATTTGAAACAAAATCAATCATACCAAAATTCCCAACTAGTTTTAACATTAGTAGAACTATTTTGGTTTTGTCCTAGATATTCTAGTTTAAGAAGTCTAAGAAAGTTATGACTTGTTTAAAACCAAGTATGAACCTTCTATTAATAAGAAAAGGCTTTCACCATTATTCCTTTTCTCTACAAAATTCTTCCTTCCATAAGTATTAGCTTGCTACCTTGATTATGATACCCAAGATGATACACCCATCCTCATTGAGAAATTTAAAATTAAATAATGGCACTTATTCAAAATCCCTGATAAATTACTAAAACTTACTATAAAAACATGGTTGGATAATATAAATCAGTCCATATTGGTCTAGCCATTACAAACCTAGGCTTTAAATACTACATTTTTGGCCCAAAATCCCATACAATAGTCCTTTTAGCTATGACTCAAATTAAGGATGAATATTTTGCAATGAGGCAATAGTTATTATAGTCTAAAAATTCTTTAGTATAAGACTTAGCCTATTTAAAAAAATAGTAGCCCTTGTCCTTATAAAGCCTACAAAGTAATAAAGATGATTGCTTCATCATACTACCAAAAATAAAGTATGTAAAGGACAACCAACTATAAAGACATTAAAAACTATCTTTTGGTAGTGTTAAAATAAAAATTCAAGACTACCAAAAAGACATTACAAAAGTAGCTTTTGGTGGTTTCCAAAAAAGAAAGCTCGTGATAACCAACTTTGCAAAATGAAAATAACTTTTAGTGGAAAAGAGAGACAAGGTACTTGTAATTATCAGCTTTCCAAAAGTAAAAGCATCTTTTCAAAAATCCAAAGTAGCTTTTGAAAAAGTAGATGTTACTTTATAAAAGGAAAATGCTAACTCTACAAAATTCCAAAACTATTTTTGAAAAAAAAGATTCCATTTGTCTACCTCAACCTTTGATTGAGGGGTTTTCCATTTTACAAGGGATACTCTTCCCTTGGTTTTTATTGGCCAATTTTTATTCAAATTGGCCAAAAATTCTTGCCCTACAATGCAAGAATATGAATCAATAAATATGCATAATGTACCTTATGTTTTAATGTAATAAAAACAAATAAGTAGACTTTGATACCACTTCGGGGGGAGCAATAATGCCACAGTTGAAAACTTAAAAGTTTTTAGATAAAAATTTAAGTACAAAGAAGGAGATTTATAGGGCGAAAGGGAAAGGGAGGTAAGGAAGAATACAAGAGAGGGAGATTGTAGATTACGAAATGAAAGTCTTAAATAGATGTTTTGCAAATCTTGTTAAGCTTCCTTTTATAGTTAAGGAGCTAGGGGTTATGGCAAATAGATGTAATCTCCTTTCTAAATGTGGTTTTAAGGTAACTTTTGCTTTTCAAAAGCTACCTTTGCTTTTTGGAAAACCAATAGTTACAAACATTTTGTCTCTTTTTTTCACCTAAAGTTGTTTTGTTATTTTGTAGAGTTGGCAATCACAAGCCTTATTTCTTGAAAATCACCAAAGGATTTTTATAAATTTACTTTTGTAAAGTCTTTTTAGTTGTCTTGAATTTCTATTTTAGCATTACCAAAAGATAGTTTTGAATGATTTTACAATTGGCTATCTTTGGCATGCTTTATTTTTGGTAGTATACTGAAGCACTCATCTTCATTACTTTGTAGGCTTTGTAGGGACAAGGGCTCATTATTTTTTGAATGGGTTAAGTCTTGTTTTGAAGAATCTTTGGATTGTAATAACTATAGTATTATTACAAAATATTTGTCCTCAATTTGGATCACAGTTAAAAAGGCTATTGCATGGGATTTTTAGGCCAAAAATGTAGTATTTGGAACCTTGATTTATAGTGGTTTGACCAATATGGGCTGATTTATATTATCCAATGATGTTTTTATGGTAGGTTTTAGTAATTTGTCAAGGATTTTGAATAAGTCCCACTATTTAATTTTAAATTTCTAAATAAAGACTAGAGTATCATCCTAGGTGTGATAATCAAAATATTAGGCTAATACCCTTGGAAGGAAGAATTTTGTAAAGAAAAAGAATAGTGGTGAAACCTTTTCTCATTAACAGAAAGTTCATGCTTTGGTTTAAATAGGTCATTTCTCAAGAAATGTTGAAAAAATATATATATTTTTTAAGTTATGCAAAACATAAAAATCATTATGCAAGGGTTTTTTGTCAGGTTGAAATTCATTTTGTAAACATACTTAAAATGTTTTTCTAAAACATGCAATTCATTTTGGATATTTTCTATAATTGTAGAAGGTGTTAGAGGGGTTAAAGGCGATTATTCTTGAGGGTTTATGTAAATGAGATGAGGAATGTTTGTATGGTAATCTGCAGTATGAGAAGAATTTTTTGGAATGTATGAGGTTGAGAATCTTAGAGGTCTTGTAGGTAAGTTTATGGTAGAAGGGATGTTAAAAACATATCCTAGGTTAATTATAAAGAAAATGGAAGTTTCATTAATAGATTTAAAACTTATAGATCTCTTGTTAAAAGTTAAGATAACTTTTTTGTCTTAGAATTGGTTTATCTTGGAAATTTCTGGGTTTGGTGCAAGTTATTTTTGAGGTTAAAGTTTTATTGGTCTATCAGGGATCTAGTCATCAAAAAGGGTAATTTCTTTCCATTAGATGGATTTGGGGATAACAGTGTTGGAATGAGATAGCTTTGTTAGTAATAAAAGGGTTTCTCCTTTTTGGGATTAGAATTTGTATTTGAATGAAAATGCAAAAATCATAGTTTGTAATGAATTTTGTAAATCAACGTAACTAAAATAAAGCCTTCTAGCATATTTTAATTATGAGTTTTGATCTGTAAAATCATATTTTGTAAAATATTTTTTTCATATAAAGACACTGTGAGGTTTGGATAACAATTGAAAGAAATAGGTTTAGAATAGAGATTAGACTCTGTTGAAGAAAGAAAAAAATTACATTAGAAGATTTTAATAAATGTATTGATGATTAGGAAATTTCAAAAGTGTAAAAGGATTAAATTTACAAAATTTTTAAATTTAATATTCTAAAAAATGATTTTACAATTAAAATCAAAGAAAGGGATATTTAGCTTTCAAAACCTTTTAAAACTATTCATCATCTTTCTCAAAATTCTTTACAAAATCACAAAAATAAGTATTAAAAATACATTCATATTAGTTTGGTACAAGTAGGTATCAAACCCCTTACAAAAGAAGGTTTGAACACTTTATTTCTAATAGTCCTTAGGGCTATTAGATTTATAAACTTTCAAGATTCTCTTCTTTCTTCTCTAGAGTCTAGTTTTTGTTTTGAACTTATTTCTTTTAATTGCTATCGAAACCTTATAGTTTTTTATTTGAGTAATCAAAAGAGTCAAAATCATGAATGAAGTTGAGAGTTTATGATAACGATTTGAAAGTTTGAAGTCCACAATATATGGTTGATATGAGGTTTGGAAATGTGTAAGGATAGTTTGGGAGGTTTGATTGGAAAGTAAGAAGCACAATTTTCAGATTTAGAAGAATTTGTTTAGGATTTGTTTCCCAAGGTGTTGACTTTTTTTTTTTTGTTGGTTTTAAAGAGGCTAATTTGTTTTTGATCTCCTAGATGAAGGGATCTTTTGGTTTCTAAGGGTTTTTTTTTTTTTATTTGGCAGGTTGGAAGGGTTTGAAAACAGGGTGTTTGATTTTACTTGTTTCATGTTCTAAAACTTTCTTTTGTATAATAAATTGTTGAATCTGATTTTTTATACAATTTAACTAAGTGCCTATGGTATAAAGATGAGTATTGGAGAAGTTGTTTTGTTGGATGATTATTTTTGAAAATTTTTCTGAAAAATCAATTTATTAGGGAATTTCATAAGGTGTATGTTTAACAGTATTCTATTAATAGGTGATTTTGGACAACAACTACTTTGTTAGGTATCAGTAAGAGATGCTTACATTAGCTGTAGAAGATTTCATCCAGAAGATTCTTATGGAAAGATATCCCAGATATTAGGTAAACCTTAATATGAATACTCAATATAATGAATTGTATCCCTAAGGATTACTAGAATTCGTGAGCTTGAGTAAGACATAAGAGTACAACAAAGGTGAGTTGGCTTTGCAATTTTCAAAGCTCACAAGTGCATCCATAAGTGAAACCCAACAATTATCTCCCACCAAGATACATGAAATAAACCACAACTAATTCTTCTGCTTCCCTGATACTTTTTTTCACCATTTTCAAAACTATAAAAACATAATCTTTCTTATTAATCAAAAAAGACAAGAATACCTTGAAAAAACCTTTATTACAATCCCAAAAATCCTTAGAGTAATTATAGCCTCTCCACAACAATTTCAAGGCATAACAATATACTATGAAACTAGCTACTTCCATTCTAATAGTCCCTAAGGATACTAGATTTACAAATTTCCAAGATTCTTTTCTTTCTTCAATAGAGTTTAGTCTTTATTCTAAGCTTGTTTCATTTAATTATTATCCAAACTTTACAATCTCTTTATTTGACAAAAAAATTTTACAAAGCATGGTTTTACAAATTAAAACTCATAATTACAATATGTTAGAAGGCTCTATTTTGGTTACATTGATTTATAAAATTAATTACAAAATTATGATTTATGCATTAATATCTAAACATAAATTTCAATCCTAAAATAGAGAAACCTTTATATTACAAACACATTTATCCTATTTAGTTGTTAGCAATAACTCAAAAAATGTATATAGAGTCCACTAGAGAGAACAACATGTTCCTATTGATTGGACTCTGCATACATCCTTGAAGTTGTTGCTAACATTTCCTCTACAATTGACTTAAGACATATTTCCAACATCCCTTCCCTTATAATGTAAAACTCTTGTTGATTTAAAATTGGCACCAAAGTCATTCCTCTCTTGCAAACAAATCCATCTTGTTCAAATATTGTTATCCCCAGATCCATCTAATGGAAAGACATTACCCTTCTTAATGATTAGATCCTTAAAGTAGTAGTTAAACCTTAACCTCTAAAACACCTTGAACCAAACACAAAAATTTCCAAAATAAACCAATTCCAAAATAGAAAAGTTGTCCTAACCTTCAATAAGAGATTTACAAGTTTTAGATTTACTAAGAAAGCTTCCATTTCCTCGATAATTAACCAAAGACATGTTTCCAACATCCCTTTTACCATAAACCTACCTACAAAACCTCCAAGATTCTCAACCTTAGACATTCCAAATACTTCTTTCCATATACCAAATTACAATACAAACATTCCTCCTCCCATTTGCACAAACCTTTAAGAATGTTACCTCTAACCTCTCCAACACCTTTTATAATCACAAAAAACATACAAAATGAATTTCATCTTGAAAAAAAACTCTTACATGATGATTTCTATGCTTAACATAACACCAAAAACAAAAAAATTATTTCTGCAAACATTTCTTTAAGAAAAGACAATAAATCTAAAATGATTACTATACTTTTCTCTTTTTTCACAAAATACACACGTGATTTTTTTATTTGTTTTCAAACTATGTACCTTAAATGGATTACATTGGGCCATTCAAAAAATTTAATTTTGAAAACTCTTCTTCTTCCAAAAAATCTACAAACACTTTGATTTCTCATAGTAAGTCCACTCTCTGGACTACTTTGGATGACCAAGTTATAGAGTCAAAACACCTTCCTCTTAGACAAATCAAAATCACCTATCAATAAAATACTATTGATCTTGCAACTTACAAAATCTCCCATGAAATTAATTCTTCAAAAAAACTTTCAAAAATGATCATCTAACAAAACGACTTCTCCAATATCCATCTTCATAACATAGCTACTCAGCTAAACCATCTAAAACATTAGATTTAGCAATCAATAATACAAAAAACTGTTTCAAAACCTTAAACTAGTAAAATCAAACAATGTATTTTTAAACCTTTCCAACCTTTCAAATCTGAAAACCCTTAGAAACCAAAAAATCCTTTTATCTAGGAGATCAAAAACAAATTAATCTCATTAAAACCATCTTCTTCTACAAAAAAAATGAAGTCAACACATTGGGAAACAAATCCCAAATAGATTCTTTTGAAACTTTTAAGTTTAATTTTGAAAACCTATAAGAATAGCCAAAAGATTTTCAATATGTATAGGACCATATTTTATGGTCAAACATGTGGTTAATCTAGATTTTAGACATTTGTATCTAGGGTATAGATTTGGTTTAGGGGTAGTTTCATTTGTTTGAAAAGGTTCTTTATCTAAGTAATCAGAAGAGTCAGACTTAGAAATGGAGTTGAAAATTTGTGATAATAATCTAAAAGTTTAAAGGTTAGGGGCTTTTGTCCATAATATATGGTTGATCTAAGGTTTGGAAACTTGTAAGGATAGTTTGGAAGGTTTAATTGGAAAGGAAGAAGAGCAACTTTCAAGTTTAGAAAAATCTGTTTGGGATTTATTTCCCAAGGTGTTGACTTCCTTTTTTGTAGAAGAAATCCAAGAAAGGGATATCCAAGAATAGGAAGTAAGAAGTTTTCTAACTTGTAAAGGAAGAGTATCCTCACTTCTCTTAATTGTAGGGGACCAATTTTAGAGTAGAGTTACAACACAATTTGTAGGTTTTTTAATGAGGACTAGAGTATCATCTTAGGTGTGATAATCAAACTACTAGGCTAATATCCATGAGAGGAAGAATTTTATAGAGAAAAGGAATACCTTTTCTCATTAATAAAATGTTCATACTTGGTTTTGAATGGGTCAAAACTTTCCTAGACTCTTGGAACTAGAATATCTAAAGGAGAACCAAAATAATTACACCAATGTTTTGGTAGGGTTAATTTTTGTATTAAAGTAAAATAACCATGAATAGCTACTATTATAGTTTTGGATGAAAAAGGTATTATACCAAACTTATTGATAATCTTAGTATGAAAAAGTTTAAGAATGACTTGTTTTGGTTTTAAGAGAAATGGGGAAGGTTTTAAGTTTTGAAAAGTTTGTTCCTCATTCTTAAGAAGGGATGATTTGTAATATATGATACATTGAATAAGTAGGGTCAGTATAGGCTTTATAAAGGTAAAAGTATTTAGATTTGACTAATTTTATTATTTCAAAGAAGGTCATATAATAAGTTTAGGGTTTGGAAAGGTCTTGTGATTTAGAGTATCATTCTGATGGAAGAAGTTTTTGAATGGTATAAAAAGGATTTTTCTCATAGAATTTTAATTCTTTGAAAAATATATTTTGAAAATGATTTTTATCAATTTATTTAAAAGAAGATTTTGAAATTCTTTTTAAGGTAGAAGTTAATACTTTACTTATATCATCTTCTTTGTACCATTCTTGTAGGGTAGATAAACCTTGAAGTGTTGTAAGAAAACTTTAAGTTTTGTAAAGATTTTCCCTCATCCATTATTCCTTTTTTTCTACAAAATTCTTTCTCCCATAGGTATTAACATGGTACTCGGATTCTCATACCCAAGATTGTAACTTTAGTCCTCATTAAGAAATTTAAACACTTCCATTTTGTTTGAGAGGTTTATATATTTAAATGTTGGGACTTATTCAAAATCCTTGTAAAATTACTAAAACCTAGCATAAAGACATGGTTGGATAATATGAATCAACTTATATTGGACCAACCATTAAAAATTAAGGCCCCAAACACTACATTTTTGGCCTAAAAATCTCATGCAATAGCCTTTTTAGCTATGACCCAAATAGAAAATGAATATTTTGCAATAATGAAATAGTTATTATAGTCCAAAAAATTCTTCAAAACAAGACTTATCCCATTCAAAAAATAATGAGTCCTAATTCTTACAAACCCTACAAAGCAACAAAGATAATTGCTTTAGCATACTATTAAAAATAAAGTATGTCAAAGATAGCTTACTATAAAACCATTCAAAACCTCTTTTGGCATTTTTTAAAGAAAGCTCATGATTGCCAGCTCCACAAAACAACTGTCAATGGAAAAAAGAGACAAAGTGATTGTGATTGCCAACTTTACAAAAAGAGGAAGTATCTTTTCAAAAGGCAAAAATAGCTTTTGAAAAAGAAAAATTTACTTTAAAAAAATAAGATGTCAGTTTTATAAACTTCCAAAACCACTTTTGGAAAATGAGATTCCATTTGTTTACATTAACCCTTAGCTTCTCAACTATAAAAAGAAGTTTAGAAGTATTTGCAAGGCATTCGTTTGAGACTCTTATCTCCTAATCTATAATCTCCCTCTCTTGTATTTTTCCTTACTTTCCTTTCCCTTCCACCCTATAAATTTCCCCTTTTATACTAAAGTCTTTGATAAAAATTTTAAGTTTTCAAAGCTTGTGTTGTTATGCCCTGGATGTTTATTGATTCATATTCTTACATTGTAATGTAAAGCATTGTGATGTAAAGTATACTTTTGCATTATGGTGTCAAGCACATTATACTTATAAGTGTTCTTTGCCTATAGCTCATTTTTTCCGTTAGATTGTGTAGTATTGCAAAGACATTATTGGACCCTTGAAAGTGTTGTTCCCACAGCCTTGTATGGGTTGTAATTGTTGTCAACTAGGGTTAAGTGTGCAAGAAAGTAAAGCCACATTGAAGGGCAAGAAAGTAAAGCCATATGGAAGGGCAAGAAAGTAAAGCCACATTAAAGGGCAAGAAAGTAAATCTGCTGTGTAAGGGTAAGAACGTAAATCTGCCATGTAAGCCCTATTAGGGTTTCATGGAAGAAAGTATATAAAGGCCTTGGAAGACAAAACAGAGAGAGGGGGCCAACACAATTGAATAAACAGCAACCCTACAGCAACCGGCCAAAAGGAAGAGAGAGCAGAACGGCAAGAGATCAGAAACAACACCACCAGGAGAGCAAACCAGAAACGTCACCACCAGGAGAGCAAACCAGAAACGTCACCACCGGGAGAGCAAACCAGAACGTGCAACCTCCTGCAAGCAAACCAGAAACACGTCCTGCAAGCAAACCAGAAACACATCCTGCAGGCAAATCAGAAACGCCTCCTGTAATCAAACCAGAAACGCCTCCTGCAAGCAAACCAGAAACACATCTTGCAACCAAACCAGAAACGCACAACCTGCAAGAGGAGAAATAAGAAACAGACCACCCGGAAGAGAAGACAGCAGACCTGGTATCCGTGAGACCACCCGGAAGAGAAGACAGCAGACCAGAAGCGTGAGGCAGGCCGAGAGACGTGAACCAGAAAAACCAGTAGTGTGAGGCAGGCCAAGAGACGTGAAACAGCAGACCAGGAGCGTGAGACCAGAACGTGCAATGGCGTCATTGATCAGAAGCGTGGGGCAGGCCGTGAGACGTGAAACGGCAGACCAGAAGCTTGAGTGCAAGCTGTGAAACCGTGAGACGGTGAAAGCAGGAGCTGTGTGAGACATCCTAGAGAAGGAATTTGGCGAAGCATCGGAAAGAACTCAACGTATTTCTAGATTTCTTCAAGAGAGGTTAGAGAGCGTTGCGGTGAACTTCTAAGCGGCAGTGGAGCAGCCTTTCAATTCAACAGAGGCAAGACAAGTTAGACGAAGGGTAGACACAGTAAGTGACACTCTTTGTATTGTACTTGCTTAGTAATTGCAATAGTGAAAGGAGCAGAAGATTAAGACATCCATTGTAACTGGAATTCTCAAGTATAGTGGATAGTCTCGGTAAGGGAGAGTCCCTACCACCGTGGATGTACGTCACGTTGACGGAACCACGTAAATCTCGTGTGTCCTTAATTTACTTTACGTTCTATGTTTTGAATTGAGTTGTGAACGCAGCTAAAGTATCAGCCAACCCATAACCTAACGAAGACCTAAACAAGAACATCCGAATTGTCTATTAGGCAAGGTGTCTGAAAGGTGACTTTGGGGACTATTGTGATTAGTAGGTAGCAATAGATCTACCTTAGTCGAATCTGAGAAAGAGTTCGCTTTTAAGAAGAGATTGAAGTTGTTCACTTTCCTGCGAATTGCGAATTGTGGTGATACTGATTCACCCCCCCTCTCAGTATCACAAACTAGTAGATCCTAGGGTGAAGTTGGGAACTTCAGAAAGCTTATGGATTGTAGGAAGTCTACTATTCCTAAACCTTGATTCTTAAGTGTGCCTAAAGCCTCAATTCCTGAGTGCGTGCAAAATCCAATTCTTTAATATAAACCCAATTCACTATAAAACTATTTCCTGTTCCAATTTTTCTACTTTCAAAAGTTCTAAAAGCTAAAGAATAGTTAACACTATGGAAATTACTTTATAAGATTTTGATAAAGGTATTTGATGATTGGAAAATTCTAAAAGTCCAAAAGGATCAAATTTACAAAATTTCCAAATTTAATGTTTTAAAAAATAATTTTATAATCAAAACCAAAGAAAGGGATATTCAACTTTCAAAACCTTTTGAAAGATGGGTCACAATCTTCTTAATATCGATTAAAACAGGACAAAAGTATGGTAATCCTTTTGGATTTCTTAACCAACCACTTTCTCACATTGCAAGGTACATTTTGCATGTTTATTGATTCCTAATTCCATTCAAATTTTACATGTAAGAGAAGAGTAACTATCTAGGATGGCCAATTTTGGTCTAGCCATGAGATATGGTGCATTCTTCCTTTTCTAATTTTGTATTCATTTGAATAGGTTGAGCTCTTGTAGGGACTTGTTTTTCATTAAAGTTTGGTTCATATGGTAAATCAACTATATGTTATTTCTTATTCTAGAAAACATTTGGAAGATCAGAACAAAGTTCCTTTTGGAGAGTTTCTTTGAAAGCAAAAATCTTTTATAAAATTGTAGGGTTTAATAACTAGTTTTAAATTCTTTGGAGAGAAAGATCATTTTTTAAGTAGAAAAGGTCTTGTTCTTTTGCTTGAACAAGGGTATGGATTTGATTTTCATAAATAGAATAGGCTTTAATAAGATTCAAATTTCTCATCTTTGGGGTTTAAAGAAAAGGAAAATAAAGTGTTTGAGATTTTGTTTTGAAAGTTATACCTTTATAATTGATAATATAAGGAGTGATGAGATTTATGAATGACATTCCTAAGATCACCATATGATGCATATTTTCAACAAGAATAAAAGAAGTTCTAATTTGAAAATATTGGTTTTGGATAAAACAATAGTTTTGTTTGTAATGGTCATTTTGGAACTATTTGTAGTTGAAATTTTTTCATTGGCTTTTTCTAGAAAATGATCAATTCCTTATTTTATGTAGTTCAAATCTACACTTGTATCTAACAAAACTATTATGTCTAATTTGAAATCATTTAAAAATACCAAAGTGATGTTGATAAAATATTTTCTTGAAGTAACTTGTTTCAAAGTAAAAAGAAAATCATTTGGAACTTTTTCAAGATTTTGAAAATTTTAAATTTCCTGATCTTATTCAGGATCACTTTCTAAAATGTCTTCTAAGAGTTTTGAAAGAAGAATTTGGAGAGTTTGGTTATCCTTTTGCTGGTTTTGTTTGGAGTTCTTGAATGGTAAGGGTTGATTTTTGGAATTTTTCTTAGCTAGGATTGTAATGAGGTCATAGAGAGGTCTAAAGGTTGATGGGGTAGTATTTGAATTATTCTATTGGGTTTCTTGTTTTTGGAAGGTTTTAAAAAGGTTTTATAGGTATTCTTTTTAAAGGTTAGGATTTGTAATGTATTTGATGAGTTATACTAATTTTTGCTGATCTTTTGTAAGAGTATTTACCTTTTTGGGTCCTAGCTTGATTTCTGAAGTAGTGATTTAGAGTTCATTGGTTTAAAGAGGTTTTTCATCTGAGTAATCATAAAAAGGGTCCAAATCAAAACTCAAAAAGTTTTGGTGTATGACTTCTAATTTTGAAATAGTTTATAGTTCTAAGTTTAGTTCTTGGACTTTTTGATTAAGTTTATAGTATTTAGATATGTGTCCTTTCTTTTGACATTCAAAACAAGTAAGGTCTTTGTAAAAAGGTTTTGAGGTAAAAGGTCTTAACTCTGGTTTGGATTTAGATGTTTTGGTTTTCCTAGGTTTAAAGTAATAAGTTTGCTTAATGGTTTGTTTTTGGGATTTTTTGAAAGTACAGTAAGATGTGGTATAAGGCTTAGTATACTTCTTCTTGCCAAGCTTAGAAAATTTTAAAATTCCTTGGTTGAATTGTTGGCAAAAAGTTCCAGTTTCAAAATGGGATTATTTCATTTTCCATTTGAGGTGTTTTTGGAGTTTAAGATCTTGGCAAATTTTGAATCCTTCTTATTGGGTAAACCTAATCAATTTTCTATATGTTAACTAATCATATGGAATTGGATTTCATTAGTGGTTTTGATCGTTTGTTAGACTTTTCCTCCTAACAAGAT
The DNA here is from genome assembly GCA_023213295.1 of Bruguiera hainesii. Classification (NCBI taxonomy): domain Eukaryota; kingdom Viridiplantae; phylum Streptophyta; class Magnoliopsida; order Malpighiales; family Rhizophoraceae; genus Bruguiera; species Bruguiera hainesii. The sequence goes on from JAHOYR010000008.1 coordinate 3,562,807, forward strand.
TAGGAGTCTTGTAAGAAACTTTTCTTTCCAAAAGGGTTGGTTAAAGTTTTCCTTAAGTATGACTCTAGGAAGAAAAGTGTTCTTGTAGTTTTGGAATTCACTAAACTTTTTACATCTAAGATTTGTAAGTAACTTAGCATTTTTGTCTCTATGATGAGAAAGATATCCTATGAAATGAAGGGAAATTGTAAAGATAAGATAGGTTGTGGCATCTTTAATAGGATTACTTAAACTATCTAGGATAGGTATCCCATCTTTTGTGGTTTGAATGGTTTTAAGGATTTGATCATGTTAATCACTAGTAAAATGGTAATCCCACCACCCTTTAAGTTGTCTTGAAAATCCTATTATTAGGAGTTTAGTGATAGTTTTATCTAAAGTGTTGTTAGGGGTTTTGTAAATATTTGTTACCATAATCATTTGTTGTAAAAGACTAAGGATGTTGTGTTTTGATATGTCATCAATATTTTATTTGTAAATGAAAAAGGCATTAAACTTGTACTATTTCAATGTGTTGGTTTGTTTTTAAGGTCAAGATCTAGAGCTGTAAGTCTAGGTATAGGTCTAGTTCATGAGATATGGTTGATTTGAGGTTTGGAAATTTGTAAGGGTATAAAGGAGGATGGCCAATTCTTTTACAAAAAAAGGAAGTCAACACCTTGGGAAACAAATCCCAAATAAGTTCTTCTGAATTTGAAAGTTGCTTTTCTTCCATTCCAATCAAACCTTTTGAATTATCCTTATAAGTTTCTAAACCCCGGATTAACCACATATTATGGAAAAATCCCTTGAACTTCAAACTTCCAAATTGTTATGGCAAACTCTTAGCTCCATTCATAATTCTAACCCTTCTAATTAGATAGATAAAGAACCTTTTCGAACAAATGAAATTACCCTTAAACCAAAATCTATACCCCAGTTACAAATTTCCAAAACCCAAATTAATCACATGTTTAACCATAAAATATGGTCTCATATATATCTAAAATTTATTTTTGGACTTATAACCCCTGATTTACCAAGAGCTAAAGAAATCTCTTCTATCAAAGAAAAGCATTATAAAATGAAAATTTTCTTAGTTACAAAAAATCTTTTCTTATTCATAACCGATTACGAGATTTTGCATTAAAAATATTTTCCTACAAAAATAATATTTTTTGTCTAAACTAACAATTCCTAATTTATCTTATAGGGATATGGAAAACTTCATAGATATTAAAGAATTCTATTTAAAAACATTCTTTCCAAAAAGTAATTTTTCATTTAGATGTGTAAAATAAAAAATTAGAATTTGATCAATAATACCTTCTTAAAATAGCCAAGGGATATTAAGAAAAATAGGTCATAGTCTTCAACCTTCCTAAAGTATGCTTTATACTACAATGCAAGAATATGAATCAATAAACATGCAAAATGTATCTTATGTTCCAATGTAGTAAAAACAAGTGAGTTTGCTTTGATACCACTTTTGGGGGACATTTTACATTAGGTTCCTAATCAGTAATACCTTTATTGAAATCTTCTATAGTAACCTTCTCAATGTTGGCCATTCTTTAGTTTTCAGAACTTTTGGAAGTTAAAAAATTAGGTTCATATTGAAGAATTAGATTTTACACAAACTCAGGAATTAAGGCTTTAGGCTTACTTAGGAATTAAGGTGTAGGCATAGTAAACTTCCTACAATCGATAATCTCTCAAGGGTCCAACAACGTCCTAACAAGACCATGTCTTAATGGACAAATAGTGACCAATGAACAATAGGCAAAAAACACTTAGAAGTGTAATGTGCTTGACACCACAATGCAAAGGTATGTTTTACACTATAATGCAAAAATATGGATCAATAAATATGCAAAATATACCTTATATTCCAATGTAATGAAAGAAAGCAAGTAGATTTTAATACCATTTTAGGGGGATGTAGCAACATAATATTTGAAAACAAAAGTTTTATTGATAAAACTTTAGTACAGAGGAGGAGATTTATTTAGTGAAAGTGAAAAGGAAAGGGAAGTGAGGAAGAATATAAGAGAGGAAGATTGTAGATTAGGATATAAAAGTCTCAAATGAATGCCTTAAAAACCCTTTCGAGCTTCCTTTTATAGCTAAGGGGCTAAAGGTTGAGGCAAACAGATGGAATCTCCTTTTAAAAAAGAAATTTTGGAATTTTATAAAGCTACCATCTTCTTTTTGTAAAGTAACTTTTATTTTTTCAAAAACTACCTTTGCTTTTTGAAAATATGCTTTTGCTTTTTGGAAAGCCAATAATCATGAACACTTTGTCTTTTTTTCCACCGAAAGTTATTTTATCATTTTACAAAACTAGCAATTAAAAGTCTTGATTCTTAAGAATTCCAAATGGATTTTTATAACGTTACTTTTGTAAAGTGACTTTGAGTAACTTTGTTAAAGCCATTAAAAAGTATTTTGGACTTTTGTGGATGTCATCCTTCTATTGCATTTTCAATGTCAACCTATCCTTCATCACCAACTAATTTCTTTAGATCATCGATGTCTATTAGATCAATATCTTTTGGTTCATTTAGATAATCTAGTAGGTCATCATTAAGGGCTTTTTCCTAACAATTTTTGTAGGATTAGACTAATTCATTATATTAAGTATTCATATTGAAATTTACTCAATATCTAAAATATCTTTCCATAAAGATCTTTTGAATGGATCTTTTACGACTAATGTGAGCATCTCTTGTTGATACCTAACAAACCAGTTGTTGGCCTATGTTTTGGACCTCTAATTTTGTATTTGTTGAATTAATGGAATGAAGCAATCCCAAATACCTTGTTTAGGAGGATTAGGTTTGCAACAAAATTAACCATGCATAGTGATCACATGTTTTGCTAGTTTAATTCCATTTATGTATTCTAAAGGTGAAGATTTTATTCGTAAATGGATATAGTGATATCCACTAACCATTAGTTATAATCCAAGTGATGCTATTTTCCTACCCACTTGGTTGAATTGATTTGGATCATTGAAAATGATACTCATAAGTATTCCATGGTCCATAAGTATTTAAGGAATCATCTCTAGATCTTCAAATTTGTAAGGCTTGTAGAACTCCAAATCAATCTTGGCTTTATTGATTAAGAAGTCCAATTGATGGGAACATGTTGTTCACTTTGGTGGAATCTGCATACATGTTTGGAGTTGTTGCTAATAGTTTGGCCCTTCTCTTAGTCAAAAATAGCTGGTTGCACAATATATTATTATTCGTTGAGACTACTATGGAGAGGCTATAACTATTTTGAGAAATTTTTGGATTGTAATGAAGGTTTTTTCAAGGCATTCTTGTCTTTTTTGGATTGACAAGAAAGATTATGCTTTCATAGTTTTTAAAATGATGATAAAAAGTATTAGGGGAGAAGAAAAATTAGTTGTGGGTTATTTCATTTATCTTAGTTCAGTAGGAGATAAATGTTGAATTTTACTTATGGATACACTCATTAGTTTTGAATATTACAAAGCCAACTCACCTTTTTTGTACTCTCAGGTTTCACTTAGGCTTACAAGTTCTTATGTTGTCTCCTTGAGTGATTCAAGTTAGTTGATAAGGCCATTAAGAGCATCAATATAATCTTGCAATTTTGAAGAAAGATTGTTTTCACCTTTTTGTTTCAAACAGAAACTAAAATATGGTGTTGATGAGGTTTTCAAAACATCTTTTGTAGTTATAAGGCTTTCCATAGGATTTTTGACCATAACTATTAGGTTTTGTGCAATAGGTATTCTAGTAAGTTTTATCGAACTGAAGCGTTTATGAAAAATATAAGTCCTATGTACTTTCTATGTGCTCTTAAAGCTTTTTGTAAATTATAATATCCTTCGTATTAAACTTTAGGATGCACAAAATTTTGATCTTTAATTTTGGAAAATTTAGTGAAAATTCTAATAATACACCTTTAAAAATGCAATAATAACTATAATTAGAGTTTTGAGATTTTATAAAGAAATATTTTTCCAATGCATTCACAATATGTAGAAAATTATAACTTTTCTTCTTTATTTCAAAATATTATCAAAAAGGTATTATTGATTAAATTTTAATTTTTTATTTTGCATATGTCTAAATGAAAAATTATGTCTAAATGAAAAATTGGGTTTTAAAGAGACTATTTTGAGATAGAATCTTTTAATATCTATGAAGTTTTCCATATCTCTGCAAGATAAATCAATAATTGTTAGTTTAGACAAAAATATTATTTTTGTAGGAAAGTATTTTGAATACAAAATCTTGTAATTGGTTACGGATAGGAAAAGATTTTTTGTAACCAAGAAAATTTTCTTTCTGTAATGCTTTTCTTTGATAGAAGAGATTTCTTTGCCTTTTAGTAAATCAGGGGCTATGAGACTAGAAATAGATTTGAGATATGTATAGGACAATATTTTATGGTCAAACATATGGTTAATTTATGTTTTGGACATTTATAATTGAGGTATAGATTTTGGTTCAAGGGTAATTTCATTTGTTTGAAAAGGTTCGTTATTTGAGTAATCAGAAGGGTAAAAAATAAGGATAAAGTTGAGAGATTGTGATAATAATTTGGAAGTTTGATGTTCATGGGGTTTTGTCCACAATATATGGTTGATCTAAGGTTTGAAAACTTGTAAGGATAGTTCAAGAGGTTTGATTGGAAAGGAAAAAGAGCAACTTTCAGGTTTAGAAGAATCTATTTAAGATTTATTGCCCAAGGTGTTAACTTCCTTTTTTGTAGAAGAAGATGGTTCTAAAAAGGCTAATTTTGTTTTGATCCCTTGGATAAAAGGATCTTTTAGTTTTGAGGGTTTTTAGATTTGAAAGATTGAAAGGGTTTGAAAACAAGATGTTTGATTTTTCTAGCTTCTTGTCTTGCAATAGTCTTTTTTGTGGTAGATTGTTGAATCTGGTTTTTTATTCAATTCAACCAAGTACCTATGGTATAAAGATGGGTTTTAGAGAAGTTGTTTTGCTAGATGATCATTTTGGAAAGTTTTTTTGAAGAATTGGTTTCTTGGGGGATTTTGTAAAGTATAAGATGAATAGTATTATGTTGCTGGGTGATTTTGGTTTATCTGAGAGAAAGGTCTTCTGACTCTATAACTTAGTCATTTAAAGTAGCGTATATAGTAGACTTACTATGAGAAGTCATAAGGTTTGTAGACTTTTTAGAAAAAGAGTTTTTGAAATAAAATTTTTTGAATGGTCAAATATAATCCATCTAAGGTATATAGTTTGAAAACTAATAAAAAAGTAACATGTGTTGTGAAAAAAGAGAAAGGTATAACAATCATCTAGCATTTCTTGTCTTTTCTCAAAGAAATGTTTGAAAAAATTTCTCTTTTTTTTGTATTATGCAAAGCGTAAAAATCATCATACAAGAGTTTTTTGTCAAGTTGAAATTCATTTTATAAAACATGCTCAAAATGTTTTTCTAACACATGCAATTTACTTTGCATGTTTTCTGTGATTACAAAAGGTGTTGGAGGGGTTAGAGGTGATTGTTCTTAAGGGTTTATGTAAATAGGATGAGTAATGTCTGTATGGTAATTTGTTATATGGAAAAAGGTATTTGGAATGTTTAAAGTTGAGAATTTTAGAGGTTTCGTAGGTAGGTTTATGGTAAAAGGGATGTTGGAAATATGTTTTAGATCAATTGTATAGGAAATGAAAGCTTCATTAGCATATTTAAAACTTGTAGATCTCCTATTAAAGATTCAAACTACTTTTCTGTTATGGAATTGATCTATTTTGAAAATTTCTATGTTTGGTTCAAGCTATTTTAAAGGTTAAGGTTTAATTACTTCTTTAAGGATTCAGTGATAAAAAAATGTAATATCTTTCCATTGGATGAATTTAGGGATAATAGTGTTTGAACAAGATAATTTTGTTTGTAACAGAAGAATTTCCCTTTATAGGAATTGAAATTTGTGCCTAGATACAAATGTAGAAATTATAGTTTTGTAATGAATTTTGTAAATCAATCCAACCAGAATAAAGCATTCCAACATATTGTAATTATGAGTTTTGATTTGTAAAACCATACTTTGTAAAATATTTTTGTCAAACAAAAAGAATATAAGGTTGTGATAGCAATTGAAAAAAAATAGGTCTAAAACAAATACTAGACTCTATGAAACAAAGAAGAGAATTTTAAAAGTTTGTAAATCTAGTATTCCTAATGATTATTAGAATAAAAGTGTTCAAATTTTCTTTTGTAAAAAGTTTGATATCTACTTATACTAGACCAATATGAATGTATTTGTAATACTTGTTTTTGTGAATTTGTAAAGAATTTTAAGAAAGAAGATGAATAGTTTCAAAAAGTTTTGAAAATTGAATATCTCTTTCTTCAATTTTAATTATAAAATCATTTTTGAAAAGATTAGATTTGGAAATTTTGTAAATTTAGTCCTTTTTTACTTTCAAAATTTCCCAATTATCAATACCTCTATTGAAATCTTCTAGAGTAATCTCCCTAATATGTTATTCTTTAATTTTCAAAACACTCAAAAGTAGAATAATTGAAATAGAAAGTAGTTTTGTAGAGAATCAAATTCATATTAAGGAATTGAATTTTACACAGATTCAAGAATCAGGGCTTTAGGCACACTCAAGAATTAAGGTTTAGGCACCACAGATTTTCTACAATCCACAAGCTTTTAAAGGTCCAACAATTTCCTAACAATAACACCACATCTAACAAACAAACAATGATCAACGAGCTATAGGCAAAAAACACTTAGAAGTATAATGTGCATGACACCACAAAACAAAAGTATGCTTTTATACCATAATGTAGAAATATTCTTTACACTATAATGTTCTTACATTATATGAATCAATAAATATACAAATATACCTTATCTTTCAATGTAGTAAAAACAAGTGATTAGGTTTTAATACCACTTTGGGCGATGTAACAACATAATTTTGAAAATAAAAGTTTTATCTAAAGGATTATGCTGAGCAATGTCTATCTAAAGGATTGTGTTGGCCAAGGTTTTAAGTTTTATTGAAAAACTTAACTTTTAAGTTTTATTAAAGTTTTAACTTTTAAGTTTTTCAATAAAACTTAAAACTTTGGCCAACACAATCCTTCAAATAGACATTGGCTAACACAATACTTCAGATTAAACTTTTGTTTTCAAGATTGTGTTACTACGCTATCCAAAGTGGTATTAGAGTCTTACTTGCTTGTTTTCACTGCATTAGAATATAAGGTACATTTTGTATATTTACTAATTCATATTTTTGCATTTTGGTGTCAAGCACCTTATACTTTTGAGTGTTTTTTGTCTATAGCTTATTGGTCATTATTTGTCCATTAAACATGATGTTATCACTAGGATCTTGTGGGACTTTTAAGAGATTGTGGATCGTAGGAAGTCTACTATACCTAAATCTCAATTCTTGAGTGTGTTTAAAGCCCCAATTCTTAAGTATTTGTGTATCCAATTCCTCAATTTGAATCCAATTCTCTGTAAAATTACGTTCTATTCCAATTCTTCTATTTTTGAGAATTCTAAAAATTGAAAAATAAACCATTGAAAAGTTTATTTTAAAAGATTTCACTAAAGGTATTTATGATTAGGAAATTCCAAAAGTTCAAAAGAGTCAAATTTACAAAATTTCCAAATTTAATGTCTTCAAAAATGATTTTACAATTAAAATTGAAAAAAAGGGATATTTAGTTTTCAAAATCTTTTGAAACTATTCATCTTTTTTCTCAAAATTGTTTACAAAAATCATGAAAATAGTTATTACAAATATATTTATATTGCTCTGATACAAGTAGGTATCAAATCACTTACAAAACAAAATTTGAATACTTCCATTTTAGCAGTCCTTAGGAATACTAGATTTACAAACTTTCAAGATTCTCTTCTTTCTTCCATAGAGTCTAGTCTTTATTTTGGAACTATTTTTTCAATTGCTATCCAAACCTTATAGTTTCTTTATATGAAAAAAATATTTTACAAAGTATAGTTTTACAAATCAAAACTAATAATTACAACATCCTAGAAGGCTCTATTTCGGTTGCATTAATTTACAAAATTCATTACAAAAAAATGGTTTATACATTTGCATCTAAACACAAATTTTAATCCCAAAAAGGAGAAACCCTTCTTTTACAAACACGTTTTTCTCATTCAAACACTGTAATCCTCAAATCTATGCAATAGAAAGACATTGACCATCTTAATGATTGGATCCTTAGAGGAGTAGTTAAACCTCAAACTCTAAAAACACCTCAAATGAAAAATGAAACAATCTCATTTTGAAGCTGGAACTTTTTACCAGTAATTCAACCTAGGGATTCCTAAACTTTCTAAGCCTAATAGGAAGAAGTATACCAAGCCCTATATCAAATCTTACCATACTTTCAAAAAATCTTGGAAACAAACCAATAAGCAAACCTATTACTTTTAACTTAGGAAAACCAAAACATCTAAGTCTAAACCAAAGTCAAGACCTTCTACCAATCATATGGTGATCTTAGGAACACAATTCATAAACCTTATCACTTCTTATATTGTCAATTATGATAATATAACTTTCAAAACAAAATCCAAAGCAAACAATAATTTGGAGTTCTATAGGCCTTACAAATTTGAAGATCTAAAGATGATTCCCTAGTTGCTCATGGATTATGGAATACTTATAAGTATAATTTTCAATGATTCAGATCAATTTGACCAAGTTGGTAGAAAAATAGTGTCGCTTCAATTACAACTAATGGTTAGTAGAGACAGAATTTTCACCTCCAAAATACATAAACAAAATTGAACTAGTAAAATATATTATCACTATGCATGGTTAATTTTGTTGCAAACCTAATCTTCCCATACTAGGTATTAAGGATTGCTTCATTCTAATTTGTCTAAGAAGAAGGTGTTCTAACTCTATGACTTGATCATTTAGAGTAGTCTAGAGAGTGGAGTTATTACAAGAAATCACAATGTTTAGATGTAATTCATCTGAGGTGCATAGTTTGAAAACCAAACAAAAAATAACATGTGTTTTTTTTTTTTTTGTGAAAAGAGAGAAAAGTATAGTAATCATCATGAATTTCTTGTCTTTTCTCAAGGAAATGTTTAAAAAAATAATTTCTTTTCTTTGTGATTATAGAAGGTGTTAGTGAGGTTGGAAGTAATTGTTCTTGAAAGTTAAGGAATGTTTGTATGATAATCTATTATTTGAAAAGAAGTAGTTGGAATGTCTAAAGTTAAGAATCTTAAAGGTTTAGAAGGTAAGTTTATGATAAAAGGGATGTTAAAAACATATCCTAAGTCAATTGTAGAGAACATGGAAACTTCATTAGTAGATCTAAAACTTACAGAACTCTTGTTGAAGGTTAGGACCACTACTCTGTCTTGGAATTGGTCTTCGATTTCTTGTCTTTTCTCAAGGAAATGTTTGAAAAAATAATTTCTTTTCTTTGTGTTATATGGGCTATAGAAATCATCATGCAAAAATTTTTGTTAGGTTGAAATGCATTTTGTAAATCATCCTTAAAATACTTTTCTAAAACATATAATTCATTTTGGATGTTTTTCATGATTGTAGAAGGTGTTGAAAAGGTCGAAGGTGATTGTTCTTGAGGGTTTGTATAAATAAAATGAGGAATATCTATATGGTAATCTATTGTTTGGAAAGTTGTTAAAATGTCTAAGGTTGAGAAACTTAGAGGTTTTGTACATAAGTTTATGATAGGACGGATGGATGTTGGAAACATGTCTTAGGTCAGATGTAAAGGAAATGGAAGCTTCATTAGTAGATCTAAAACTTGTAAATCTCCTGTTAAATGTTAAGACACCTTTTCCATATTGAAATTGGTTTATTTTGGAAATTTTTGTATTTGGTTTAACTGTTTTGGTGGTTGAGGTTTTGTAAATAAATATTTTTCCAATACATTCATAATATGTTGAAAATCATTTGCTTTTCTTCTTAATATCCAATGATTATCAAGAAGGCATTACTGATCAAATTCTAATTTTATATTTTGCACATGTTTAAATGAAAAATTAGTTTTTGGAGAGAATGTTTTCAGATATAATGCTTCAATATCTATGAAGTTTTTCATATCCCTCCAAGATGAATCAGTTTTTGTTAGTTTAGAAAAAAAATATATTATTTCTGTAAGAAAATATTTTGAATACAAAATCTCATACTTGGTTATGGATAAGAAAATAATTTTTGTAACCAAGAAAATTTTCTTTTTGTAATGCTTTAGTGGAAGAGATTTCTCTAGCTCTTAGTAAATTAAGGGTTATAAGTCCTATTGATCTTGGTCATCCTCATTCTAATGTGTAGATGCAAATTGTATAATTTGATCCTTGCCTTCTTTGACTTTCTTGAGGATATGTCCATTTTCTAATTCAAAGGCATTAGTTTCAACTATTTTTGGAAGTAAAGGGTCAAGAAGATGCATGTAAGAGATTTTCTTGACCATGGTTTTGATTTTTTGTAGAAAAGCAATACATTAAGAAGTATAAGGGGTATGAGTTTTCTTGAGACAGTCATGAAAGAGTTTTGCAATAAATTTTATGTTTATAATGAAATTTAGAACATAATTGAGACTCCTAAAAATCTTTAAAGTTGGGTTTATTTAGTGATTTTGTTAAGAAATTTATTTGCAAAAGAAAGGGCTCTTTCAATAAAGGTAATAGTTCCCTAAGAAATGTAATGTCTAAGAAATCTTACTTTAATTTGGAATAGAGATATCTTAGGTTGAAATATCACAAGTCTATTGGTTTTAATAGCATAGAAAAATATTTGTAAATATTTAAAATGTTGTTCAATAGAATTTGAAAAGATCAAAATATCATTAGTGTAAACAAGATAAAATTTTGAATATAGTTGAAAAATGTCATTCATAATTCTTTGAAATTCTAAAGGTGTATTTTTCAAACTAAATGGTATCTCATTCCATTTATATTACCCAAATGAAATAGTGAAGACAATTTTGTACCTATCTTTTGGATCAATCTAAATTTTCCAAAATCCAATTTTCATGTCGAATTTGGAAAAGATATATACGGAATGGAATTTTTGCAACAAGTCTTTTTTGTTGGGAATAAAGTACTTAATCCACTAAGGGGTTTTATTGAGAAGTTTGTAGTTGATGACTAACTTGAGGATACCTCTTTCAAGTTCAATTGATTTGTTGACATAAAAAGCAACACATGACAAAAGTGATCTAGATTTGGAAATGAGTTTTTTAGATACTAAATTTTGAATTTCTCTTTTGCAGTTTCTATTATTCTTTAGTTGGTAGGAACCTAATAGTGGGATCAGTTTAGCATGTAAGAGAATATATATAAATATATATATATATATATATAATATATATATATATATATATATATATATATATATATATATATATACTTTTAAAAGATAAGAACACTTTTATTTTATTATAAAGTTTTATTTCATAACAAATTCTTATTTAAGAGTGGATTTTATTATTCAACCCTAACTCATTAACCACTCCAATCATATTAATAAAACTATGGTCCTCTTTGAAGCTTGAATTCATACCATTTGTTGAATTCACATTATTTGTAACTTAGTTGGCCCAAATATACTCAATTAGCTCATTCAATGTTTTTTTCATCTTTTTAATCCTTAAATGTGGCATTGGCCCTTTATGAATACTCAATAGATCTTTAAAAGCCCTTTATGCATTGACTCCTTAATAAATCTCATTATTCCCTCTCTCCTTAAAAAATTCATCTATAAATCATCACTTGCATCAAAAGAAGAAAGATCAAAAACATTAACTATAATATTCACATTGTACTTACTAAGAAAGTTCAACTTATATGTATTGTCATTAATCCATGCCACTACTTAAAATAAACTATCTCCTTTAGATTGTATTTTTGAACACCTTTGAGCTAAGAACCTTTCCTTAAGCATATACACCCAAGTCCAATTACTAGGTTTAAACATTACCTTCTTTCACCCTTTATTGGCATAGGATGTATATTACTCAGTTTGTTTTGCAACTTGTTATTGCACCTTCTCATATAACTTCTTCACCATTTCAGTCTCATGTTCACCATTTAAACTAACATACTCATCAATAGGTAAAGGCATCAAATCCAAAAAAGTTAAAGGATTAAAATACATAATTTTGAACGAAGAGTAACTAATCATAGAATGAAAATTCCTATTATATGCAAACACTAAATGTAGTGAACAATATTTCCATATTTTCAAATGTACTCGAATAATAACACACAATAAAGTAGAAAAATTTTAATTAAATACCTCAATTTGCCTATTTATTTATGGAAACAAGTAGTTGAAAACATTAGTTTAATACCGAACCTACCTGACAAAGTCTTCTAGAAGTAGCCTAAGAACTTTGTATCCTAATTTGAAACAATACTCTGAGGTATGCCATGTAAAAGTACTACCTCCTTAAAGAACAATTTAACCACATTCTTTGTATCATTAATTTTATGACATGAGATAACATGGGTTATCTTTGAAAACCTATAAATAACAATAGATACAAAATCCCCACCCTTTTTTAATTGTGACAACCCTAGCACAAAATTTATAAATAAATCAACTTAGAGTTAGTTATATGTGGGTAAAAGGATGTACAAATCATGGGATAAAACTCTAAATTTAACTTATTTGCATGTTATGCACTTCTCACATACCCTTTCATCATCTTATTTCATGTACAGCTAAAAGAAATACTCAACTAAGCCATCTATAGTTTTCTTAACTCTAAAATAACCTATTATACCACCTTATGAGCTTTTCTCATAATCAACTCCCTTAAGGAACTCATAGGTACACGTAAATAATTTTCCTTAAATAAGAAACCCTTATACTTATAAAATTTCCTAAAGTTAACTTCTCACATCCCTCATACACATTAGCAAAGTTAGTATATTTCACATATAAATCTTTAATATATTCAAATCTAAATGATTTTGCACCAAGTGTAAAGATAAGTAGATACCTGTTTGATAATCATTAGCTACCACATTCTCTTACTTTGTTTATATTTGATGACATAGGAAAAGACTTTAATGAATTTGACCCATTTAGGATGTCTTTTATTCAACTTTTCTTGTTCTTTCAAGCGCTTTAAGGATTCTAGTCAGTATGGATGACAAACTCTTTAGACCAAAGGTAGTATTGCCATATCTCTAAAGCTCATACCAATATATCCATCTTTTTATTATAACTGAGATAACTAAGGGTTATTTTACTTAGCTTTTCACTAAAGTAGGCAATTGGTTGCTTTTCTTGCATCAAAACAACTCTAATGCCAATACTTGAAGTATGACACTCAATCTCAAAAGTTTTAATAAAGTCAAATAAAGCAAATAAGGGTGCAAAACTTAATTTTTTCTTAATTAAGTTAAAAGTCTTGTTTTGATCACTATCCCACTTAAAACTCATGTTCTTTTTAACAATCTTAGTTAGTAATGGAACAATGATCTGAAATCCTTAACAAAGGGTTTATAAAAATTAGTTAGACTATGAAAACTATGCACATCACTAACTTACTTAAGTATAGGCCAATCACAAATTTCCCTCACTTTTTCCACGTCAACCTCAAAAACCCTAGCACTCATAACATAACTAAAAAATATAATCTGATTAACACAAAATGAAAATTTAGTATACAATTTCTTAAAACATAAAATTCTTAAAACAAAATGTAAGATCAAGATACTTATTTAAGTTTTTGTTATAGACTAGAATATCATTGAAATACACAATCATAAATTTACTAATAAATGTTATTTATACAAACTATACTTAATTTTAAAAGTTATTTTCTACTTTTCTCCCTCTCTTATCCTAATTTGGTGACATATACTATTTAAATCAATATTAAAAAAGACAAATGAATCATGCAATTCATCTAACATGTTACCTAATCTAGGTATAAAATGATGATACTTTTTAGTGATTTTATTAGTTATTCTACTGGTAATGCATATCCTCTAAATCTCATCCTTCTTGGGCGCAAGCAATACTGGAACTATAAATAGACTCATACTCTCCCTTATATAACCCTTTGTCATAAAGTTCCTTTGTCTCCTCAAGATTACTTTAATAAGTTGGTCAGTTTGGAATTGTTGTACTAGATATAAATTCCATTTGATGATCTATTTCCCTTAAAGGTGGTAAACTGTTTGGTTTTTCAAGAAACTATGACCAAATTCCTATGAAAAAGAAGCACTATGTAAAGATAAGATAAGCTCATTAGTACTAAAATCAGACTCTTTGTATAAGAGTGCAATTATAAGTTGTTTTAAATAGAAAGCTCTCTTACCATAACTCTCTTTTGCATGCAAACTCTCAATTTTTCTCTCTTGCCCTCTTTCTCTTTTTCCTTCAGTCTCATATCTTGTTTCTCCTTTCTTTCCCTCGTTTTTCCTCTCAAGCTCAATTTATTTTTTCCTCTCACTCTTTTTTTTTAATCCAAAATCAATATTCATAAATTTTCTAATATGTCAATAAGTACAAGAATAATAGGCTTATCATTTATTACAAAAAAGTACTTATACTTACACTTATCATGTATTAAATGTCAACCATATTGTCATGGTCTTTTCAACAAAATATGCCTAGCTTGCATGGGTATAACATCACATAAGACCTTATTAGTATATCTCTTAATATTAAACAATAGTAACATTTACTTATTCACTTTGACTTTTCCAAATAATAAGGACGACCCTCTATTTCATGATAACCTACGTCTCCTCACATGTATTAATAGGCCTCTCACAATTCCTTTTCCTAATTAAAAATGTTGATCTCACCAAATAATAACATAATACGTAAACTCAATGACAACAAGTTTTACTTTTTTTTCTCTTCATATTAGTTGTGATAATTAAAGACCAGCTCAACCTACTCTCATTTAAGATAGGTTTTTGGATTATTTTTCCTTTAAAACAAAGAAATTTTTATTTTAATACTACCAAAATCATGATTATAGGTGTCTTGCCTTCTAAAATCTCTTTTACCATTTTTATTTTTGACAATTCTAACCAAAGTAAATGAATCACCAAATTCATCATCTTTGACATCATCTATATTGCCATATTCATATCTCTTGTTCTTTCTTACATGAGGAACCTCATGACCCTTATGTCTCCTTTGCAATTTTGTTATTGCATTGGCTTGCTCCTTCATCTTATCTCTCATATCAGAATTTAGTGTTCATGTACTCAAATTGTTGTTGTATAACTTTAATCATGAATGACACATCACTATGTCCCTTCTCAACTCCACCTTTATCTTCACAAGACATAATGTTAATGTTATACAAAATGCCTAAGATACCTCACAAAATACTTTCTTATGTGTTTCACTTAAAAATGGTGTTACGCCTCTTCGTATTTATACTATTTAAGGATTTTTCTCAATATGTGTTTACACTTTAGTCTTTAACCACTCAAATTTTCTCTCTTAATTCTTTATTGAACTAAACAACCTTAATCAAAGTCACCTATAACCAACTAATTCCAACAAATTAGAATAAAAAAAATTTAAGAAAGCATAATAAATAAAAGTTGTAAGTTAAAAGAAAATAATAAGATTAAATCACAATAAACAAAGATGGAATAATTAGATTTGAATCCTTAAAAGAACTAGAAAGTAATAAGGTATACTCCTTTAATTTGGGGTTCCCTTATGTTATAAGATATCCAATTAAGAAGGAAATAAAGTCTATATCTCCCTCTATCCTAATTAAATAAGGTTTACTTCTCAAATAGGATGAAATCAACTATAATTTTTCCTTTCCTTTTTTTTTCTTCTTTCTCTATTTCTTTTTTCTTCTTTTTCCTTTTGTTGTTCTCTCTTCTTTTTTTTTTTTTTAGGCACAAATTTAAAGACAAGAAAAGGGGTATATGATAAAGCCAAGAAGAAAGGATAAAACTAAGGTTTGTAAATTCAAAGAACAAAAGAATATAAAATGTTACCAAGAAAAAGAATAAGAAAAAAACTTAAATTTAGATAAACAAACTTGATTTAGAGCCAAGTTTTAATACCAATTAATTTGAAATTCAAAAGATAAGACTTAAGGACTTAACATGCATAGGAATCAAATAAGAACCTAAGAAAGTTAAATTAGATGCAAACCATAAGCCTAATGTTTAAAGAAATATGAACTTGAGGTATAAAGAAAAATATAAATGCAATACTCCATAAAAGAACAAATTTGGGAGTGATAAGTTAGGTTAAATGTCATAAAAAAAAAGTAAGTTCTTAATAAGTTATTTAGTTTTTAAAAGAATCAAAAGAGAATTCTCACTTTTTAATTCACATAATTCTCTACTCCTTTTACAATAAAATCAAGCCCATTTATACATTGAGATAACAATCCTAAAAATCTTAAAAGTAAAGACAATAATATACTTCTAAAAGATAAGAACACATATTTTATTAACTTTCGACAATTTAGTATTAAACTAGAACTCAAAAGAAAATTAGATGTTATGTTTGGGGATATTATGACAATTAGAGAATATGCTACTGCACCTTTATCAACTTCTTCAAGAATTAGTAGTGGCATTAGGACTAATTATGTAAGTTAAGAGAAAAATGATGCATTAGAAGTTAATGATGATTTAGATGGAGAACTTAATTTATTGAATCCATAGATGACTTATATAAAAGTTCTATGACATAAGAGAGGAATCAAAATATTGACACAAGTGATGTAATAAGAACAAATGAAACTAATAAGAGAAGAGTGATGGAATCAAATGTCCATGAGGAAAAAGGTTAAGAAAATAGATTTGTCAGGATGTTTTGTATATAATGTTACAAAAGACACTTTTCATTTTCAAATGTTAAAGAAGATATTTACTTTTTTATGATTGTTACAAATTTAATTGAAAACAGTAAAAAAAGAGAGATTTATTTTGAATTATCAACTAAGCAAGTAAAATTATGTTGGTTACATTATCAAATAAAGAAGCACAAAACCCAATAAATGGTTTAAATTATTTAGGCATATTAATTTTTTAAGTCACTAATAATTTTATGGTGTACTATGATGTTATTTATTTTTAGATATAGTCATCAATTACAATCTTTAGTTTTTTTTTTTAATACCAAATATGAGAAATATTTGGTACATTCAATGTTTTACGTGTTAATATATGCATTTTCCACCCATAGATAAGACTAATGATCATACTAATTAGTGTGGAGGACGTTATGATCATGATATTTATGCTAAAAATGAAGTTCAACTATTGAAATTAGAGGTTTTATGCTATTTGTACCTACTATTTTAGACACGCACACACACACATGCACTTACACGCGCATATACACAAAGAACCTTGTATGACTTTATATCAAATAGGAATGAAATAATTGACTAAATTAATACAAGGTCATAAAGTACAATGTTTGAATATGTTTAGAATGCACAAAAAAACATTACTCTAATTATACACTAATCTACAATTAAAGTATGGGTTAAAACTTTTAAGGAGAATGTCTTAAATTAAGAAAGTATGTATGTTTTTGTACACACTTTCTTAAAATGAATGCAATAAATTAGTTGACAAACATTTTTAACACTTAAAGGAAACAATTAGTAGATGTTTTGTAGAAGTCTTATCAATAGTGTCATTACTTGCAAAAGATGGTACAAAACCTTATAATCCTAATTCAAAAAATATCTCACCATAAATTTTCTTTGATAGTAGATACATGCCATATTTTAAGATACATTTTTTTATAAATAATAATCTTATTATTGCATTAATTAATTAGTTTTTGTTTATCAATATTATATGTTAACTTTAGTTATATTAATTAAATATAAACATGAGTATGCTTTAATAACATAATTGCATTGAAGTAATAAATAGAACACACATACATACTTGTATTTTTTGTAGAAGATTAATTATGATTTATTGGGAAAAAAAGGCATAACAACATAGATTATAATGGTGGCATGTAGTTTTGATATGTAATTCACTTTCATGTTAGTTGGATAGGAAGGTACAATACATGTTATGCATACTTTTAGTTCAACTATTAATAATCTAAATCATAATTTTCAACACCTACAATGATAATGGCAATGAGGAGGATTTTAGGAATTACAAAGGTAATGAATGAATGCGTAGCAAAAATAATGATTCAAAATTTTTATTCCTAAAAGCAAATTGATCGCTTATTAAAAATAATTACAATCTAACATAAAAGACAAAATAATTACTAAACTAATCTTTAATTTTCTTTTTTTTCAAGTTTATCAACAAATTGTCACAAACCACTATTGTTCAAGTGTCCAGTCTTTAATGATAATCCACACAAATAAGGATGAAACAATTCTCACAACCTAAAACCCTTTTAAAAAGGGAGAAGAAGGCTAGTAACCTTCATGTGTTAGGTATACAATATCTAACCATCTTGTGAAGTATTTATAGGGGTTTTGATTTTAGAACCCATTTTAGGTGACTTGAGCCAATTTTTAATGAATTACACTTTAACTTTTATAATTTCAAATATCATATGTTTGACCTCATAAATTTTTTAAGTTTTTCAATCAAATTTAAGTTGATCTCCATTTTATATTTCTTCGATTGTCCTTATGTATAAGGCATATTAAGATGTTAACATGTTAGCCATGAATATAAATTATAATCTAAAAGGATCAAATAAATTAAATTCCTTTAATTTATCATTATTTCTCTAATTAATCAATTCATATTTTTAGATCATGGTTGATGTTTAGTCATGTATCATGACCACCAAAATGTTAGAACTATTAAAGTGATTTAATTGATCTCTTTTATGTGTAGTCTCTTAATGTAATTCAATTTTTTCATCATATTGATATTCTAATTAGAAATAAAATATAAAATTAGTGTATACTCTATATTATTCAATTTTATTAGTTTCCAAACATTTATCTGGATATTGATTCTATAAATGAGATCATAATTACTTATGAATCATCATTCCCCTTTGCATAAGAATTTCTTGAATCTATACTTATTTGGAACAAATGGAACATTCTCACATGCTTACTTTAAGGTGACAAATCCTTTACTGATCACTCAACTATCTCCATATAATTCATGATATGTCTAACTTCACCCTTATAAGTAATCTTAGATTAAGACAACCTAAAAGTGAAATCAAAGCATCCTAATTCCTACATGAGATACATGAGATACCTTGGTGATCTTAAGTCTAAGAATCACTTGCATAATTGCCACATGAGATTCCTTAAACACATGAAGTAATATTTCATTTAAAGATTCTCATAGCAAGTCAGTTTAATGAACTTGTTCAACTAATAAGTACCTATTTGTTTATTTAAATATCTATATATTTCAATTTATGAGATTGACTACTTTTTCATATGAAAGAAACATAATATATACTAGTCTCACAGTTTTATCAATGTTCAGCTTTGATGTTATATCAGTTAGGAATATTTAAAAATAATACTTTGATGCGATAAGAATTTTATAATTATGATCTCATTATAATTACTTTTGTAAAGTATATTTATTTTATAAACTTTATATTTAAAGTTTATTAATCACTATATCATTATATAAAAAATACTTTTAATTGATATATTATATGTATAAAATATCAAATATCATTCATATTAGTAGTCAATATATTAGTAACTAGGACATACACTAATAGAGGAAGAAAGCAATGGCCTTGTAGAAATTATCAAAGAACTAGGTGGAGAAATTGAGGGACTAAGATTGGGGGAAGCAATAGTGGTGGAAGGGGTGGTTAGAGTGGAGTGTTATAAGCTTAGTTTATGTTGCCTTGGATTTAGGGGACTTTAGGCAATTAAAGGTATTGGGGTAATTGGTGGCAATCACTATTGCCACGCCTTCTTAGACCAACATTAGTGACAACTCCCTCAACTCCTCCAACTAAACATAGCTATCTGGTTGTCTTTTTTTTTTTTTTTTTTGGCTTTGTGTTTCAATAAGTAGTGTTTGCTATTCAAGGTTATGATATCAAGAGAGGAGATTTCTGATTTTTTTTACATCTAAAGATGGGCAAAAATGTCTTCTCTTAATTTTTGTCTATTTGAACTAAGGCTAATTAATCATGGAATAGGCAATGTAACCAAACAAAATAAATAAATAAATAACAGCATGCTACGACACCCTTTTGTTGGGGTGTGGCAAATGAACTAATATGTTTGTTAAAAGTTCAATAACTCAGCTCAACAAAAGTTTATTTGAACTTGTTTATTTAACTAAACAAGTGTCACTCAAATCTAAATGTAAAGTTCATTTAATAAATGAGTTAAGTTCATGTAACAACAAGCTTGACTGGGTTGAACTTGTTAGAAGCCCATGTAAAAATCATGCAACTTAGTAGATGTGTCATAAAGGGCTTAATACATGTATTATTAAAAGCTCATTTGATGAGCCAATTAATGCTTGTTTAATGCCCTTTTAAGTTATTAGTATAAGTAGCAAAATTTTTAGTTTTAACCCAGTTTTCTTCTTTAGTCACTTATCACAATCCTTTGCTCCTAGAGATGGGCGATTGTTGAATGTAGAAGCTTCTTAGGAAAAGACAACATATTGAATGTAAACGGCTCCTAAGGAAGGCCGATACATTAAAATGTGCTATAAAAATTAAAGGGAAATGATATCTACCATTAGATCAATAAGGAATCTAACGGTTGTAACTTGTCCAATACTTGTATAAAAGAGGACCTCCTCCCCCTCATTTGTATTATCCAATTCACAAGTGAAATATACTTTTAGAACTTCTCTCTCTAGAGTTTTCTCTTTTAAAGTTCTTGTGAGTCGAGTGTGAGAAAGACTATTTAGGAAGAATTCTCAAAGTTGTATGGAGCAATAAATCTATTAGACTCATGACACACTCTTGTTGTTATTTCTCATATAACCTTTCTTTCTCTTTCATGACTCCTAGTCTCTAACCATGTCACTTGCTATGACATAATGGTCTCCTTCTGCTTTGTTAGAGAGTTGCTACTGTGTCAACATTTTAAAGGTCCTCTCTCTCTCTCCTTATCTCTTTTTGTATTTGTCTCTTTATCTAATCCTGTTGCTAAACAACCTTAAATTTGTATGATTGATTTATTTGTTTATTAGTAACCCACTCCATTAATTATTTTGAGAATTATTTACCAGCAACTACAACCCTAATTTTGATTTTCTTTTTTTGTACTCTTGTTTTATTTCCTTGGTGTTGTTGTGTACATAACCCTTGAAACAATTTTGGATTTTTGTTCATTTTTGTTTGTTGAATTTCTAGTGTCTTGTTAAGCTCAATAGAAAACAAAAACCCAAAAAATGATGAATATCTTTACAATGTGTAAATTGCACACCTAATAATATAGATTCATTGCTTCAAGTGTAACCTTTGTTTATTAAACAAAATTTTATGCTAATGATATTTGGTTTCTAAGAGTTCTTTTTAAGCATAATATAACCAAGGATGGTGAAGCATTCACTATTTGTCACCTTTTCTGTTATATTTCCTTTGAGATTTTATAACTAAATTGTATTTTATATTTTCTTTTGAAATTGCAAGTTGATATTTGAAAATAGGTGTCTTTGAGAAAAAGAAAAAAACAATTATAACAACTAGAAAGGGAAAAGAACTAAACAAGAAACTGAAAAATCTTAGTCTAATTGAGCTCTATTGTTTGTTTGTTATTTCTACTCACTTGATAAGTAATTGTTTGTATCTGCTAGACTAGTCATTTGAATAAAACTCGCTTATACTTGTCAAGTATTGATTATACTCCAAGTTCGTAAAAATTTGTTTAAAAGTAATTGATCTGAACTTGTTATTGAGGTAAACTTGATATCAAGTTTAAACTAAAGTTGAGTTAGAACTATTATGAAATTTTTCATTGCAATGTAAGCGAGCTCAAGCCAATCATAAACTTCATAAAATTTTATTTAGTTGAGTTTAAGTTCAAAAATTAAAGTTCGTATCAAGCTTGAGTTTGGCTCGAGCTCCAGGACATTCTTAACGAGCCAAACTTGTACAGAGTAAAGTTCAATGCGATTCGGATCGTGTGTAACTCTAGCCGTGGCATATAAATTCTCCTAAACAAAAATACATGTATTTATGGTAAAGCCAAGTACAAGAAAAAAAATTATTCATAAAAGATAAACACGAAGATTTCACTTAAATAATAATAATAATAAACTTCAATAATTTTTGAAGGAATTGTTCATCAAATTTGAAAAAGAATTTTGCTGGTAACATTAGCATCTCAACAACTCATCAATGTAAACTTAAGGATCATAACTACGAAGAGCTGGTTAATCGTTTGAAAGTTATAAACAAGTTTTAAACACGTAATAGATTGGCTACAACCTAGATATTAGAAACAAATTTTTAAGATCCAATCGTTTGGCAGAAAAAAAAAATATATATATATATTTTTTTTTTCTTTTTTTTTTTATTTTTTTGTGTAAAATATATGATTAACAAAAATTATTTTTTTAGATCAACTTGAATATGGCTCATTATGAATAGAGAAAGATTAAGCGAGAAGGCCAAAAAGCGACAGATTGTCGAATGAGCGTGATAGAGAGATACAAAAAGATAGGAGAGAAAGATAAAAAGAAGAAAAAAAAGTTAAAGAGATATAAGATTGAAAAGTAATAAATGAGTCAATGAGAGAGAAAAAATGAATACGAAGAGGAAGATACAAGAGGACTAAAAATGAAGAGAGAGAGAGAAAGAGAGAGAAGTGAAGAGAATGATGAAAAAAAGGGAAAGAGAAATGAAGGAGAA
The DNA here is from genome assembly GCA_023213295.1 of Bruguiera hainesii. Lineage (NCBI taxonomy): Eukaryota > Viridiplantae > Streptophyta > Magnoliopsida > Malpighiales > Rhizophoraceae > Bruguiera > Bruguiera hainesii. The sequence continues at coordinate 3,585,603 of JAHOYR010000008.1, forward strand.
ATAAAGACGAGAAAAGGAGAGTGATGGACAAATGGGAAGAAGAGAAAGAAAAATGAAAAAATAGAAGAGAAAAAGGAAAAAAATACCAGCGAGCAAAAATAGAAAACAGAGAAATAAAAGAAAAGAAAGAGAGACAATTAAGATACAGATGAAAGAAAAAAATAAGAGAAATGAAATTGAAGGAAAAGATAAAAATAGAGAGAGAGAGATAATGAGATTGAAAGAGAAAAAAAAAACAGAGACAAATAGATAATATTATATTATATATACAAAAAAAATTCACAATATTCTTAAATATATATCAAATGTAAGAAAAAAAATACTTCTCAGTATCTTAACTACCAATAAAAAATAATTTATTTTTTTACAAAAAATTTTAAAAAAAATATTTTTCGCAAATATTATTTTCTAACAACCAAACCTGCAAACCTTTACTTGAGTTACATTTTCCTGATTAACCAAACATAATCTCTTAGTGGTTGCCAAAGCATTAAAGGATTTTTCCAAATCATCACTGGTAGGAAAGAAAGCATTTATTCCAGTTCACCCATTTCTTATTCAAAACATCAAAAGCCAAATCCAATTCTAAGCTGGAAATGGGATATCATCAGCAAAGAGTAAGATCATTAGAGAGAAGGATGACCCTTGCAAACTAATTCCCCTAGACAAACATGTTTCAGTTCAACAAAGCCCCAAATAAGCTAGTAAAATGTCAAAAAGCAAGAAGAAAGATGCAATAGAAAAAAGAAAAACCTGAAATCTTTCGACAGGCCCCATGACAATGTACTTGACAGAACAGTAATAATATCCTTCACAAGTTCAATTCAACACATTTATTATGAACTGATTCCAGGAAGTTCTCAGTTAGCTAAGGACCAGCTGAACCTTGTAGAGCTCTTTTTTGTCTCTTCCCTAGAACCGGTGGTCGGTGCCTGCACATAGGCAGCAAAGTTTGCATCAGTAAATCAAAACACAAATATCATAGAGCAGTGAACAAGATCAAGCAAAATATTCCCAGGGCATGTTGGAACAAAGAGGGATCCTGCAAGCTTCCAGAGTATAGGATTGTCCTGTCCTCACTGATTCCAAACACAAAAATGAGAAAGTTTGACCACATTCAACAAAAATATAATACTCTATCCAGTCAGTCAAGGGACAGGCATTACATCCATCCACCTACAGAAAATATTTTGTACCATCTCTTTGTACATTCGGTCAAACAATTTGAATCACTTATTACATTTTATCTTGCCATCAACTGATAAGACTTAGACAGACAGTCTCAACCCTACCCAATCTTACGTAAGTCTGCCTTTGCCACTTGAATTAAAGCTCAAGAGCCACAAGCACATTCCAAGCAATGATATTAGTTAGTGATCTGAAGTCAATTAAAGGGAAAAAGAATTCTGCACAATTGATTCCACATAAACTAGTTGACAATTATGAGCTGAATTCATCACTTGGTCATAACCTTGACAGCATTACCAGTGATTACATTAGCATTAAAACAGAACCCCGTCCAGAATAGAATTGTCAACCAGTGCCACTTCATCACTTAATGTGGCAGCTGCCCTTTTTCCAGCTTAAAAGCCAGCAATTGCAAATATTCGGGAGCCTTCAGTAAGAACCTCAACTCAACAAGAGTCTTTAGGGGATAATTCTTTAGCTTACCCCATTGCTTGCTTTACTATGCTGCGCAAATACAAAAACTGGTGCTAACTTTTCGAGATCAACCAAAAAAAAAAAAATTCCCTAGCAGATAAACAACGAAAGGACCAATATCAGGTAGAAACTCATGCAGTTAAATCATACCTTGCACTAGAGGTTTGTTATCGTTGACTTGAGCAATGAATCTCCCACTATCAGTCTCAAACGTTTAACAAAATCTTCCCGGCTTATCTTCTTCGCCTGAAAAATATTCAACAAGAAGTGATCCAAATACATTAGAGAATACTTCAATCAGAATAAAGGCAATAGAATGATTAACTCTACTCAACATACCCTAAATAGTCCATAGTGGTTAGTGACAAGTTCCATATCTTTACGAGGAACTCTATTTGAAATTGTAGCAAACAACATAGGGAAAGGTATCCATGGAGATTTAGGAGTCCTTGCACTGCTTGAACATAGACTTGAGGCTTTTACCGGCCATGTCCCAGATTCTGTAGCTGCTTGACTTTCACTCAGCTATAACATTGTCAAACTCATTACTAAAACAAGAAGAGATACCAAAAGCTCCAAACAGAACTTGTTAATTGCATGAGACAGTCAAACTCATTAATAAAGTCACCAGCAACTTGCCAGGTGAAGACCATTAATCTATGCTAGTGTAATCAATTGAAATGCAAAGGACAATTTTGTTCACTTAAAATGGTTCAGAATTTTGACACCAGCCATTTCTTCATGGTGCCAAGAAATGCTGGAGGCTGCCATCTTAGAATCTCTTCCAGTCATATTTTGTCAAAAGAAATATAGCACTTGCATATCCCGATGGTGAGAAACAAAAAATAACCAAACTTCTATCCCATCCAGATTATAATGTAGCAGTAACAGCTTAACCACTTGGCATTTGCTGATGCTTGCTTTGCTTTCTAGTATACCGTTAATCCAAATAATGGCACGGATGCTGATGCTTGCTTTGCTTTCTAGTATACCATTAATCCAAATAATGGCACAGAACAATTATAGTTTTATCATTAGCAACTCCCACATCAGTGAGTGGACAGTCAATTCTCCTTCAGTAGGACAGACCAGAGAGTGCATCATATAAACTTTTGCAATTATGCTCCTTCTACTTCCCATAAAACATTTCTTTTTCATCCATAAATGTCAGTGCCATGACCCTTGAATGATGCAAATTGAATTAAAAAAAGAAAAAACAAAAACACAATGTTCACAATCAAGCTTTGCTTGCTCTACTCAGCTGGGAAACAAAAATAAATGCTTCCCTCCACATAGCAAAAGCACATTCCTGCTTTGACTGCAACATGCCAGAAAATAAGAAACACATACAGAGAGAAACCCAGAAAAAAAGAGAGAGAAGAGAGGGGCACATATGGGGGCAACAAGGATATAAATGGCCCTCCACCCTATATAACCAGCAACAATGATTCAATACAGGCTAACAAAACTAAATGGCACAAATCACCTCCTACTGGAAATATTTACAGTCTAAAAATCAAAATCCCATCTTAATGGAGCATCTTAAATAATAAATCATTACCACACCAAGCTAAGTGAAATTTTGAAGTGAGATGAATTAAATAGTAGAGAGAAGGCCAAACAAAACACAACCAATGTACCAACCGTTTCAGCTGAAGAGGACTCCATTGGCAGATTAAGGTCTACTGGCAAGTTCAAGTTCGCAGAAGAGGACCCCACTCTCAGGTTGTCTTGGGCAACTTGTGAACATAAATTGATGCCTGAAACAGAACCATTACTCTCATTACCAATCACCAAACCTGTCAAGAATAACATAGAATGGTACTGGTCTAGCACACAGAACAATGCAGACAGAAAATCTATGATGATAAAGCATTATCTGCAGGAGAGACAGCTGGCTGATTCAGTGGATGGGCTGATTGCTGGCAATTGATCTCTGGATATAATAATCAGTCTAAACCAACATATTCACGTCACGAATGTAACAAGTTTTTCAAAAACATGCAGCACCTAGGAGATTTAGAGCATCAGACTGAAAATTGATTTTGACTATCAGCTGGCTAAGATCCTTCCAACAACTACCCAGTGTGTAACTTGAACACATCATAGTTGATGTACAAGTTTTAGTTCAATGTTAGGGAATCTGTGTCTATAGTTGCATGTATGCACAAGTATTCAATTTTTATTCATCCAGGAATGGAAAAAACTAGGGGGAGTGGCATATCACCTGCAGCATTAGAAGAAACCTTGAAACTAACAACAAACTCTGGATAAATGTGTGTGTTCACATTCATATTCCAGATTACATACTGCCTCGGATTTTCAAGATTATCCACTCCAGTATCAAAATTTTCACTACTGGGATGGTAGTGTCCTGTTCCTGGTTGCAGAAGTTCCATATTCCCCAATATCACACGACAAAATATCATATGTTGCACTCCATTTTCATCAACATCACAAAATTTTGCGCTGTAAACACAATTAAAGGTTAGCATAAATAAACTAGGAAAATAAAGGATCAACCTTTTTAAAAGACAGGTGAACACAACAAATTACAATTAATGACATGCACACAAAATCATACTAAAAATAGGAAATAAATGCAACTGGAAAGCGGACAGCACATAGCAACATCTTCCCATACATCAGCTATTCACAATCATTAGTTTATCTTAGTAACCTCAATTATTGGAGTTTTTCCTACCAAAACCCTTTTGACCCAAATAAGGGTAAAAGGATACAAAGAAAGAAAACTCCATAAATGTTCATAAATATGGTATACCAGAAATAGGCAAGAACATAATAGCAGCCACGTGGTAATGAAATTTATAACTCATTTAGTCCAGTAAGGCTTTCGTTAACAACCTAAAAGAAAACCCTTCCAAGTATTCACAAGGTTACCAGCACCCTCGCAACTGAGGAAAAAAAGAAATATATCATTCTCAGGTTAGCCCCTTACTAGGCTATTTAAACCATAAATAACTGTCTTCTTCCATACGACAAGAAACAGACATTCTGGTGTGATAATTTGTTGAAGAATAAAAGTTAAAAACCAGACATTATAGTCGAAAACTGACATAAAACAGAGAATAATCATTTTCACCTTTCCAGAACTAAAAATTATAATAATCATATGCTTGAAGAAGTATATCACTGGCATGTGTAGCTAACTAACGGAAAATATCACTATCTATATAATGTCTTTATCAGTATCACAACAACTAATGATGGAAATTTATAAGCATTAAGGTAATAAAAAAAAATACTCTACTACCTTGTGTAACAGCAGTTTGCAGCAGACAGATTAACACCAAAGCTAGATTTAGCTGCAGATTGTCCACAATAACCAAGACCATACAGCATGGTCCTATGCAGTGCTCCCTTAGAAGAAGCAAGCCAAGCATACCGAACATTTGCATCGCCACGATAGTTTTTGGTCAGTTCTATCTGCTTCTCAAAAACCTCCAAGCGAGCTTGCGTTGAATTACTAGAACAACAGTAGATGTCAACTATATCTACACCACCAAAATGACTCATGCCCAGAAGAAAAATCTGCTTAACAACATCAAAATCCAGCTTCTCCACAACGCAACGGTCCAGCACAGATTTTTGAGCTATTTGACCACACTCCTTAGCATCAGACTGATCTACTTTATTTAGGTCGATCTCAAGGTGCAATTTGATCTCATGGGGTCCATAATACCTAAAGGTAGGCTCTTGATTTTGTCCCAACAAATTTTGGTGTCCCTCATACTGTTCATCATCTTCAGTATGAATTTCTGGAAAGAAGCAGTTACCTGCTTCATCAATCCAAGCAATTGGTTTCTGCATGCCTGTTTTTAAATCAAGTTGAAGCATATGCAAAAAATCCAGAAGATAGTGAAGACCATCAAACTCAACCTCAACAGCACCCTTCTTCACATCAAAATCATTCTTAACTAATCCCATAATATCTCTAGAAAGATCATTCCATTCACCATCCTGATAGACCATCAGACGTTGTGGCACTTTCGTTCTCAAAAAATTAGCATAATATTGCAATAAACATCTTCCAAAATGATTGCCACGTAATAAAAAATTTCTTTGGCTCCCATCAACCTTTATTCGCTTTCCTATATACGCTGCATGGTGGGAGGCCCGCTTTCTCTTCAAGTCAGGCTTAACCTCACAGCTACTACCCAATACCTTTGCGATATCGGCTTTCATTCTTACCTACTAGACTAGTAGCTATCAAGAAATTTAAATCCAAAAGTTTAAACGCAAATAAAAAATGTAACCCTATACTTCCACCAATTTCGAAAGTATGATACCATCGAAGATGACTAGCAAGCTTGGATTACAACGGCTTATCATGAAACTGTAAAAAAATGAAAATAAAACATTATCATATCACACAGATCCCGTTAGAATTTCAGTTCCTACTAGAGAGTTCAATAAACAAAAATGAAAAAGAAATACATAGCATATAAACTCTGACATGTAAAACTCTTCTTACCTTTCTCAATCATCACTGTTTTCCTTTTTAGAACATCTACTAATAAAACCATCTAATATGTTAAGATGAAATCTTAATCTTCCCAAAAATAAATAAATAAATAAATATGTGTAAAAAAAAAAATCTACATATAATTTAAAAAAATCAACTCAGACAAGTTCTAAAATGAAAAAATAATTTACAAAATACGTATAAATCAGCACAACCAAATCAGAAACCTAAACAATAAAAAATCGAAGCCGATCTATTCAATTGTCTCACAAATATAAAATTAAATTGTAAAATTCAACCAGTTTTCTTATAAAACAATTTTGATAAATAAACGAAGAAAAAAAAAACAACAATATTACCTTTGTACAGTGAGATTCCCATTCGCTAGCAACGGTAAAGAGAAGGCGAGCGGCGAAGCCCACGAAGCCAACACCTAAATAGGAGCAACGACGACGATAATTTGTCGGCTAAGACTTTTATTTATTTATTTTTCTTGAACAAAAAGCAAGGAGAAAAAAGGGGTCGTAGGGCTAACGTCGGCTTCGAGATAATGCTAGGGTCACAAGCCTTTCATCCCATTTTATTTCACAGCTTAGATGTTATTCGTGCAGGCTAACTTGTCCGCGGTCCGATCTTTGGTCACACAAGGAAGTAGATAAGTTTGATAAGTGTAAGGCTATTTTTGTAAATTAGCGAAAAAAATGAAGTGTTGGACCCTTAGTGGACTTTGAGCGAAGCCGAAAAAGACATCAGTTTTCAATCTATGTGTGCCAATGCAATCAAAGCCTTCGAGAGGGTTTCTATAAGTTTTATATTTGAACTGAAAATATTGGAAATGCTTATTACACAATAGAAACTATTAATATAAAACCAAAATCCGTGATGTAGATCAACCTAAAATGATCTAATCGTCATTTTCAAAAATTACTCTAGGTGAAGTTATTAAACATAATTTTACATAATATTGTCAGAACACAACTGGTTATCAAATAGAAAAAAAAAATAAAAAAGTCAGCAAGTCAAAGATTAATTGGTTCAAATGATAAAACTCAAAAGTTGAATTAATATTTAATAATTAATATTTTTGTATTTATCAGTAATTAAAAAGATAAAAAAATAACAATTTGAACTAAAATTTAATAATATATATATTAATAATTAAAAATATAAAAATAGAAGCTATATATAATATGTTTAAATAGTTAAATTTGAAGGTTATTAACAAAAGTCCTTGAAGATTTTATTATATATAAAATTTTGGTTTTAACAACTAGATTATTGGTTTAGGTAAGCTTTATAAGTGAATTGCAAGTTTGAAAAAATTTTCAAAATAAATTATAAGGTAAACAAATTTATGGCTAAATTATAATTCTAATATTTAAAAACCAAAATTGTTTAGAATATGAATCAGATCAAATTTTCAGTTTTTAAAACCAATTTAAATATTTTTTTTCTCTTTTTATGATTGAGTCAATTTTTTGAATCCAATTATTCATTATGATCTAATTCCTAAAATAGTAATTTTGTATATAAATTAGTGATTTTATTTTAATCTATTACAACACTGCATAGCTAAGATCGTTACTTTGTTACATTACTAGTTTTCTTACTCGTACTACTACCTTGTATTATGGTTTTGTGTCGATTGAATAGGAAGAAAAGTCAAGATTATTAATATTTTTGTAAAAACACTTTCTTAAAACTATATAGGGATCTATTCAGGGTTGCAGTGGTTGACTATAATTCATTAAGTGGATCGAGAAGATATGTACTATTAAGAGGGTGATGTCATCATTGGGAAGAGAATAAATTTCAACTCTTCATAATTTTAATAAATTGGCAAAGGAAACAACAATCTGAATAAGAACGTGAAATTGTTAAACTTTTTATATTGCCTTTTCATCTACGAGACATACTTATGAATAATGAAACAAACCCCTTTATTAATTTACTTCAACCTCATCTATGCCACTAGTTAATGCAATGCCATCACTACCAAAATATGAAGAGACGCATATATGTAAAGACTAGTTCACTACCTGCATAAAACACTCGATCTTTGTGCAAGATTATTTAAAATACTTATATTATTTTTTAAAATTTACAAGTGGCTTTTAAAAAATTAGACTATAATGAAAGAAACTTGAAAAACATGTTGTAATACCAAAATTCAAGAGTTACAATATGAGAAAAGAAATAAGTGTGCATATACACAATAAATATTAACCAATCAGAACGTGAATATCAACTAAAGTAAGAATACCTGGCTTATTGTATATCGTAGAATATCACACACAATAACATTATGTATTGAATCAAGATTATAGTGATGGCAATATGAGATATATTAGGGAAAAATTAAGGGCATTTGATACTTTCTCTCCTTTTCTTTTATCATTATTGATTGCTAGGTTTATTTTACGAAAAGAAAAGGATAGGTTGATATCAACTTTCAAAAGATTTGTTGGGAGTTGACGTAGAAGACTTACACCTTTACTTCATTTGGAGGCCAATCCTCTCATTGGGTCACGGTGTCCTCCTTGTCATTACCAAACGAAAAGAAAGAAAACAAAAAATGTAACTGTGGTCATGCAATCTTTGAATTATTGAGTAACCCTTATATGAGTGTAAACGCCACCGTCCGTCGTTGTCAAAAAAGTCATGTAATTGCATCTGTCATGGATTTGAGGAGGTAATCAGTAAAATAGTTGATAATCACAACAATTAAATCATAAAAAATAAAAAAATTGGGATTAAAATAAAGACTGACCCTTACCAAAGTATCGCACAACGAATTTCATCGATATCCAATGGGCATAAGGATTTGGCAATGCAAAACGGAGTAAAAGATAAATATTGGACGAGCTGCAGACTACGACGAGAAGAGTAATGACTTACTCGGCTACACCATTCAACGTTAGAGGATCTGCGCTCATGGGTTACTGGTTTGAATGTACAGCTTCCAGAGATGTACTTGCAAGTCCAAGCCATGAACTTGCCAACTTAGAATTAGAAAGCTTTAATCAACATTTCCAGTTTCCCGAAGGCTGATTTCAGCCCTTTGAGTTTCCCAACCTTTAGTTTTCCAAACAACCGATTTTAATAGATATAGGTTTTCAGTATCCCTCAATCTTTATATTTTCTCAAATAGGAACCAAGTCAATTAATATTTAGATTAATTACACATCAAGATGAAGAGAGCTTGGGAAAACACAAAATGCTTCAAAATATTCCAAAATATCAAAAAACTATGCCACAAGATTATCCTTTGTCATAGAATTAGGGTGTTTATCTATATATATATATTACATCTTGTTACTCATAAGCGTCATGAGAAATAAATTACAAATTAAAACTTAAAATAAAATGGAAAGAAACAGAAGAGAAGGATGATTTCGGTGGGACATCTGCTTCTTCTATTCTTCATCAAGGAGGAGGAATTTTTTCTCGACGTTGATATTTGAAAATCTGGTTTAATTGTAGAATTAGTTGTACGACATATTGTCATGATATGGATGCCTTAGCCTTTCTGTTTTAACCAACACCAATGTACCTCTTATAGTCTTAAATCTCTTGATGTTATGCAAACAACAGAGATCTCCAAGTCACATGAACAACAACGATGATAAATTGGTGGTCAGAGAAGATGTAAGGGGAGATAAGAAAATTGAAGGCTCATTGTGATGACTTACTTAGATGACAGAGAAATGAAAATGATAATAAACTATTTATAAGACTAACAGCTAGCATTAATACAATCTTGCCATCCTTGAAGAATGCTATGAGTTGAGAATTTTAAAAGCTTCAAACTTTTTTCATGCAAGATAGCAAATGAAATTCTAAGTACTACTAATTGAACAAGGAAGTATTAACCACCATTGATTAAATACGAGATTGGATAAGAAGTTGAAAAGTTAGTTAGGAATATGGAGGAGTACCAACCGACTGCGCAAAAATCTAAAAGTAAAATCACACCTTAACTCATAATTTGAAGTGATTTCAAGAATCAACATTATCTTAATAATTAGTTAAAAAGCAAACAAATGATTGGCTATTGAGCTACTAGATGGCTAAAGAAATTTTTTTTTTTATGTCACATGAATTCTATATTATAATATCTCTTAAATAGTTCACATTGCTATTCAACTTAAATTCTTAAAGGTCGACATATCTAAAACTGTTTTTGGTGCACTTTATCCTAAACTCTCTTCCTTTCGCATATACACCATTTAAAATATTTTATGACGCACATAAGAAAAAATGGTCTATCAATAAACTTCTGACCATGTGTGTTCAAGAAGACAGAAGAATGAAACACAAAAATCTAAAAATTAGTAATCTTATGACTAAAGAAAAGTCTAATGGCAAAAAGGGTAAAGATGCTCCATTTTGGAAGAAATATACAAAGGTCCCAATGAAGAAATTCAGCAACAAAAATGCATGATTTTTCTGCAAGAAACAAGGAAATATGAAAAAAAAAAAAAACTTACCTTAAGTATAAGATATGATTGGAAAAGAAAGTTATTCTTATATCCTTAATATGTCATTAATCCTTTTTAATTAATGTTCCAAGTTATACATAATGTATTGATTTTGGTACTACAATCCATGTTGCCAATGCTATACAAGGCTTTATAAACCTAAGGAAGTTGAAGCAAAGTGAGCAAAACATTTATTTAGGAAATCAGATGTGCTCCCATGTGAAAGTTGTGGAGACTTATCATTTAATTTAAAATTTGATTTTGTATTAGACCTAGAAAATACTTTTTATATTCCATCATTCTCAAGAAATTTGATTTCCATTTCTAAATTGGCACATATAGGTTATTAATTTTCCTTTGAGAACTCTATTTTTAGTATTTTTCATAATAAAAGGATTATTGGTTCTAGTTGTTTGGTTGATGATTTGTATAAATCTGATCTAGACCCCACTCAAGAATGCAATGTTACATTGCATGATAGTATTTACATGAAAAATGTATCATTAATGAAGAATCTTCTCTATTATGACATAACAGATTAGGTCACATCTCTCTTAAGAGAATAAAAAGACTAATGAATGATAAAGTTTTAACAACTCCTGACTTCAAGATTTTGGTACTTATGTGGATTGTATAAAGGTTAAGCAAATCAACAAAAGTACTAGAGGTATCAAGAGAAGTTAACAAATTCTTGAAATTGTACACATAGATATCTATGGATCATTTTTTACTCCTTGTTTTAATGATTAAAGATATTTTATCTCATTCATTAATGACTATATAAGATTTATGTATTTCTATTTATTATTTGATAAAGTTAAAGTATTAGATGTTTTTAAAATATATAAGATTGAAGTATAGAAATAGAAGGATAAAAGGATCAAAATTATGCGGTCTGATAGGAGTGAAGAATATTATGGAAGGCACACAAATATGGGGCATATAAAAGGTCCATTTGCAAAGTTCCTTGAGCAAGAGGGTATTATTACATAGTATACCACACCAAGTACACTTCAACCAAATATGTAACTAAAAGAAGGAACCAAATAATTATAAACATGGTGAGAGATATGATTGGTAATTCTAATCTCTCATTAAGTTTATGGAGTGAAACCTTAAAAGTTGCGATCTAGCTCTTAAATAGAGTTCCCTCAAAGGCTATTCCTAGGACTTTTTTGAGTTATAAAATAGATAAAAATCAAATTTAAGACATATGCATGCATGGAGTTATCTTACTGAAGTAAAAACTTATAATCCTTAATTAAAAAAATTAGATTCAAGGACAAGTAACAAATATTTCATTAGCTATATGATAAATTTTAAGGGATATAAATTTTATTGTCCTTTAGATACACCCAAAATTGTTGAAGTTAGAAATGCAAAATTTCTTCCAAATTTTAAGTTTAGTGGGAACAAGTTTTATCTCAAAGTTTAATTTGGGAAAAGTAAAAACTCAATTAAATACCTTATAAACTCTAGAAATTTTGTTATTTAAGGAAATTCACACAATAATGAAGAACAACTAATTTAAAATCAAATGTCCAATACAATACAAATAAGTGTAGAAGTTATGGAATGTGAACCATAAAATGAGAATCCACAAAATGAAGGGCTTAAGAGATCTTTAAGACTAAAAAAATTTTGCAATTCCTAAGAATTGTGTTGTATACTTCAAGATATTAATACTAATTTCAAAGATGATCCTCACACATTTTCATAAGCCATGAAATGTGAAATTTTTGAATTATGGTCTAATGCCATGAAAAAAGAGATTGAGTCTATGGTGAATAATCAAGTTTGGAACCTTATTAAATTACTAGAAAGAGTTATAGTTATAGGCTATAAATAGGTTTATAAAACTAAAAAGGATTCATCTGGTAATGTTTAATGATATAAGACTAGACTTATAGTCCAAAATTTCATTTAAAAAAACGATATTGAGTATCATGAAACTTTCTCTCTCTAAAGAAGGATTCATTGAGAGTAAGTATGACTTTAGTGGCTCATTTTGACCTAGAGCTACATCAAATGGATAGGAAAACAACTTTCTTGAATGGAGATCTTAAAGAAAAGGCATATATAAGTCAACTTACTAATAAAGAAAGTCACCTAATATGCAAGTTTAAAAAATCCATATATGGATTCAAACAAGTCTCTCAATAATAGTCTATTAAATTTCATATTATCATAATCTTATATGGCTATTTGGTAATGTTGAATGATATAAAGTTGGACTTGTAATCAAAGATTTCACTCAAAAGGAAGCCATTACCTATCATGAAACCATCTCTTTAGCATAAAAAAAAGGATTCATCTAGAGTGAGTACAATTTTAGAGGCTTATTTTGATTTAGAATTACATCAAATGGATGTAAAAAAAAAAAAACTTTGTTGAATGGAGATCTTAAGAAAGAGGTATATATAAGTCAACTTAAAGGTTTCACTACTAATAAATGAAGTCACCTAGTATACAAGTTTAAAAAATTCATATATAGGCACAAGTAAGCCTCCCAATAGTAGTTTATCAAATTCCATAATATCTTATATGACTTTAAAGAGAATATTATGGATTAAAGTATATACCTTAAGGTCAAAGGGAATAAATACATTATTTTAGTCCTATATATGGATAATATTTTACTTGTATGTAATGATTTAGAGTTGCTATATGAAATTAACAAATTTCTCTCTCAAAACTTTAAAATGAAGGCTATGGGTCATGCTTTATATATCCTTTGTATAAAAATTTATAAAGATAAATCCTAATAGATGTTAGGATTATCTTAAAAGGTATACATTGAAAAGGTTTAAGAGTCAAAAGGGACAAATTCAATCTCAATCAATGTCCTTAGAAAGGCTTGGAATGAGAAAAAATGAAGCACATATCCTATGTATCTATAATTGGTAGCCTTATGTATGCACAGGTTTATACCAAACTTGATATTACATTTGCAATAGAAATGTTAGGAAGATACTAAAATAATCCTAAATAAGATCATTTGAAAGCTACCAAGATAGTTATGTTGTATCTATAAGGTACCATGGACTATAGGCTCACATAAAAATACACTGACCATTTAAAAGTGGTTAGTTATTCAAATGATGATTTCACTGGTTATATATAAAGTAGAAAGTTTAGTACTGGATATATTATGGATTCTATTTCTAAACTTGATAAGAAGTTTAGAGATAATACGTGTAAGGTTTCAAAAGATGTAAGAGGTCTATTACATATTCCAAAAAGTCTAATGACACAAATTAGAGTCAAAAAGATGAAAAAAATACTAAATGGACTAATTATGGACATTCAGGCCAACCAAATTATAAATGGTGCGAATTCAAGTTTGAAAGAGATTGAAAAGCTTTATTAATATAATTAAAATACTTAATAGGATAAGACTAAGTAATAGTATTCACTACTAAATAGAAATTTATCCTCAATAAATGATTATTATAAAAGTAAAAGTTTTCTGTATAAAAATTTGTTCTAAATAGGAATTTATCCTAAATAAAAATTTATCTCTCTTCATAATGATTATCTTAACTTATAAATAGGCACTTCCTTATAAACTCTAAAAAGTAAACAATTTTGAGAGAAATAAAAAGTAAGAATTTTCTCCTTCAGTTCTTTTTTCTCCTTCAGTTCTTTTGAGAACTAAAGTACTTATTAAAAATTACTTCTTCTTGTAATATTTAACTCAACTTATTACTCTCAATTCTCTTCTTTTGTTGGAGTATGACATTCATATCTTTCTTAAATACTCTAAATTCATGTTCCTTTGAATGTTAAGTCCGGGGTTTATGTTATTAAAATCTAATTTAACTTTCCTAGATATTTTTTAATTTTTTGTATGTGTTAGGTCCTTAAATTATGTCCTTTTAGGGTTTTCTGCATCAAAACTACTCAAGATATATTATGATAGTTTAGCTATAGTGTTCTTTTCAAAAAATAACAAGAGTGGAAGTTGGAACAAGCATATTAATATAAAGTATTTAATTGTTAGAGACTATGTTATAGAGTAAGTAATTGTTATAAAGTATATTAGTAGTCAACTTATAATTATTGATCCTATGACTAAGGTTTCTGGCTAAATCATATAAGGAACATATTAAGCATATAAGACTAGTCAATTCTAATTAGTTTTTTTTAAAACCATGTTCTCTAATGTTTTGGCTTGTGGAAAACCCTTTTTATCATTTGCAAATAAAAAATAATTTTGTGAACATAAAACTTATTTGCATATAATTTATTTGGTACCTAAATGGACAAAGGACTTAAGTTTTTTTTTTTTTTTTGGACAAAGTCAAGCCTCAATAAAAGTATTTAATTAGAAATTCACTAACATCGTGGGATATAAAAGGAAATGTTTACAAAAGAATGTAAAATAATTAATATGATCTATATATAGAGGTTTTTATTTAAATAGATTGGCTTATGTGGGTAACTAAATTCATGGATATGAATAAAAATATCACCTATTCAGTTTCAAGTGGACTAAATGAGAAAATGTTATAGCATCTCTTAAATAGTCCATAAGAAAAAGGAATAAATATCATTTAAGGTAATAATTAAATTATAACTATTTATTATTTAATGATAATTAAGTTGTTTTTAATGAATATTAAATTAGAAACATTTCATTTTGAAATCTTAAAGAACTTTTTGTGATGAGAAAAAAACTATAAGGTAAGAACAAAAAGGTGTTTAGCCTAATCTATATAAAAAAAGTTTATGAACCACCAACATTACACTTCATGAGAAGTATAAGATAATAGACTAGAAGACTACCCTAATTATTTTGTAGTTGCAAGGGATTATTGATCAATATGACTAAAGGTATAATTTTTGCTAAATCAATCTATTACTTGTAGTTCTTTACTTTCTAATATATGGTATTAGAGCTAAAATTTTGGTCATTTTAAGGGAAAAAGAAATGAGAAGTTGTCATGGGATAGATAAATGCACAAAATTAGATGTATTTTATAGATATATTATAAATTTAATAGAAGAATTCACGATGAACTCAGTTTTCATGGTCTCATTTATACGCAAGAATACAAATTTACATAAATGGATCTAGTTTTTATTTTTCTTACAGTTTTAGTATTCTCAAAATTAAAAAAAAAATTATCATATTTACACAAATATTCAATATTTTTCATAACATTAAATCTTCTTTTATGTAATCTAAAATGTTAACAATCTAATATAAAATCCTAATTACTAGTATAGTGCATTAATTTCTACTGCATTGTTGTAGTATGTTAGATATTAACCAATTAGTTGAGTGGCAAAAATGTTTAATTTCTTTAATAAAAGTACTTATCCTTTTTATGACATTAGCGAAGCTCAATTTGACTCTTCTTTTTGTGATATTAGTGAATTTCCTTTGTCTTGTATAAAAAATTCTTAAGATTTGAGTTCGAATAGTTAAGCCCTTAGTGTAAACTCTGATGAATTTAGCCAATATATGTGAATTTGATTTCATAAAATGTTAACAATTATCAACGAAATGTTTAATTATAACTACAAAATCCTGGGAGACTAAAATGTTCAAAATTGCTTTTGACTGGGAATTTAATGAAGTGTCACCAATCAATAATGGAACGATGAAAGACAAAAATTTATATCCACAAACATAATTCAAAGACTAAATTACATGTTGGTTAAGGTTAGGATATTCCATTGTTTTGTTTCATTCCACACGGGGAGAATGAGAGGGAAAAAAGAAAAAGGATAATTGGTTATTGTTATTCTTTCGCTGCTCATCTTTTTATTTTCCCAACACCCAATATGCATAAAAGAAATTTTAAGGTATATAAGTTTTAGTTACGGCAAAAAGCATGTATTCTTAGATTTGTTATTTTCAACTTTATAATATAATTTGATTCAATTGATTTAGTAGCATATATGTCAGTATAAAACCAATCAAGAGTTGACACTTTGCTTAATCCTTTTGGCTTGGAATTATTCTCCTTTTTCGATGGGCAAAAGGCATCTTAGGTTAGTACGAGGACTCTATTAATTTAGCTTTGTTCAGTGAAGGCAATTAAATTTGTTTATACAAATCTAACTCTTCTATATTCAACTATCGACATTATTTCTACAATTTGTTTCTCATTATATACATAAAAACCTTGGATAGGAAAAGAAACAGCTTTAAAGAGTTATGTCAGGTCTCTTAATATTTTGTCTCAACACTCATAAATTAGTTTATCTATTTACTCTCAACACCAAATATTTATTTGAACAAATTTTCTCTAATAATTTACTCTTTCACTTATTACAATGCAAAATAACAAGGTATATATATTTCTTTTGACAAAAAGTCACACCTATCAAAAATAAACCTATCCAAAATAAAAATAAAAATAAAAAATCAAGAGGATACATATAAGCTGTACACCATCAAAACAAAATCTTTTCTTATTTATTCTACTTCCCTTGTTCACGGCTTAATTTTTAGCCAACAAACCCAACATCATTTTTCCCTCTCTTAAATTTTTTTCCTTCATTTTTATGTCTTAATTTTTAGTCAAGAAACCCATTATTATTTTTCCCTCTTTTATTTTCTTTTCCCTTAATCTCTAACCAAATTCATCTAATATGTTATTGAGAATAATAAAATCTTGCACTCCTCAAAATATAAATATATATCAATATAACTCTCCGTATAATTAAACAAAAAAAAAAATCAACTCTCTGGCAGAGGAGTTCTAGAAAGTAAAAATAGACTAGAAAATGCATTTATATTAACAAAATGGAATAAAAATCTAAACGACTTGGAACCGGGTTTAATGTCTTCAATCCCCTCCCATAAACCAAAATTTAATAGAAAACATTAGGATAATCAACTAATTTTCCTATTAAACAATTTCAATAAATAAACAAAGGAAAATAAAAATAAATAACAATATTACCTTTGTATTAAAGAAAAAAAAATAAAACAATGGTAGAGTTCTAATCCTTGCAACTAAAATAGACATGGAAGATAAAGTTCATGATATTTATTGAAAAGCAAAAGATACTATGTGTATATTTTAAATAAAAGCATTGACGGTAGATGGTTAATCCATTTAGTCTATCTCTATTTGCTTTGAGGAAATGTTATGATCACAGATCGATAGCTAACTATCACTGTTATGGATATATTTTAAATAAAAGCATTGGCGTTAGTTGGTTAATCCATCTGCTCATCTCTATTTGTTTTGAGGAAATGTTGTGATTACAAATCAGTTACTAAATTTCACTGTTTGGGTATTGTTGTGTTTGGTTAACTTGTCAAAGACACGATTGCTAGGAGAGGGAGTGGCAATGCAAGGTGAATAAGTTTAGCAAGTGTAAGACTGAATTGGGGATGTATGAAAAATGGTAGACAAATAGCCATAGTACAAAGGTTTTCAATTCATGCATGCAAATGCAATGGAAACCAATAAGAGGGTTTCCATAACTACGTTTTGGAGATTATGGGAAACTAGCTTTGCTACCTGCATGTCTATCAATGTATTGAACAATTTTACTAAAAAAAATAAATAATTTGTTAGTGTGTATATTATTTTTGGGATTTTCTAATTTTGCTCACTTAATATAATGTCATATGTGAGTAAAAATAAAAAATTTAAGTAAACTCTCTATCATCAATCTTGAATCATTTGAGATTTTTAACCCTGATTTCACAATTATAAAACTATTAACTTAGTATTACAAATGATCTTCCTACGCAACTAAAAGGACTAAATTGCAGAATATACACCTTTAGAGATAAGTGAAAGTCATTACTCTCAAAAAAAAGTACACTGCTAATTTCAATATGTACAATAAAAAAAATTGTTGCTTAACTGTGTCCACGAGAAGCCCCCGAAAGAGCCAATACATGCAAGTTGTAAATGAATTTATATACCTAAAATCTGAAAAAAAAAATGTAAAAGTTATTGGCCTCAAGGGATGAAACAACACATTAATACAACTTTTCATTTTCTTTGAACTGGTAATTTTCTTCACTTGTATTATAACTATGAACTTTACTTCCACAGCTAAAAAAAGGAAATTATTTAAGAATCAATTAACCCATTAATTATAAAAAATTAATGAATTTTACTTTTTCACTCCATATAAATTTGGTAAATAATAACCTGCCGTGATAATTTAGTCAGTGATTCAACCTATTTCTCCTTGCATTAGTTTGAGTTTGACTTTCCTTACTGTTGCCGATCTTCTAATAAATGGGGATTTATGCCGAGAATGTTGTATTGTATATTGAACTCGTAAGTACTAAGGTTGAGTATGACCCAACAATATTAGAGTGGCGAGTTTTCTCTATGAGAGAGATTAACTGAGGACATTAACAAGTAACTCTTGATTTTAATTTACAGAAATGATGATTAAAATACCTATAATGCATATTTCTTGTTAAAAAAAGTAAATAATATCTTGTTTATTTCATTTCTTGAATTAACTAACGATTATTACATCTTTTTTTTTTAAGATAAAAGTTTATAAATACACAAGTGTGCCACATAGCATACGTATTATCATAGAAATAACATGTATACATATATACATACATACATACATACATACATATATATATATATATATATATATATAGAGAGAGAGAGAGAGAGAGTCATTGCGCGTAGTGGAAACCATTAAATCAGATTAAAGTTGGTGTTAGAAATCTATGTAGTCTTAATAAAATTGATTGACAATTTAATTTCCAAAAATAACTCTAAATCAAGTGTTTGAAATTACTGGGAGGGAAGTGGAGGGGACAAGCAATGCGACCTAGTTGGATGCAAAACAACAAAAGCGTCAATCAACTTGGGACGTGACCGACACGGATTGCGGGAACTTTCCAAACCCAGCACTTAAAAAAAGCACGGGGAGCTGTCACCCTCACGATTATAGACACAAAGAAGAGATAAGTAGGTAAAAAGGCCAATCACGTGGAAGATAGATATGCTTAATAAGAGCAAACACATTTTTGATATCTATATATATTTAAATATCACGTTAGGTAAGAGAAAATTCGGATTCTCTTCTTTTAATTCTAAAGGCCAAAAAGCTGGTATAACGAAATACTTAATTTTAAGAAGACTTATTTATTTATTAAAAAAGAACAATAAAATGCTTAGAAAAAGAGATTATGATAAATATATAGAAGGTTTTTTTTAATCTAAAATGAAAATTAAAATAAAAAAAGGCTAATCTAAATCCATACAAGAATTTTTCTTCCTAAAGATAATGAAACTTTGCATATTATAATTACGTGAGAAATCCATCAAAGAAAAGACCAATATATACCCTTAGTAAAATAAAAGAAAAGGTTTTCAACATTTATCACCACTTCCACCACTAAGAAAGTGAGAAGATCTATCAATTGGTAAGTGAGAAGATTTATCAGGGCAATATACATCCTTACTAAAATATTAAAAAAGAAAAAGAAAAGGTTTTAATATTTATCATATACTTCGACAGACGAGGAAGCGAGAAGATTAATGAGGTTTTACTTTGAAGAGGCTCACGCACTGCCTCAGGAAGCATGGCAGGCGAGTTGCGCATGACGTTCGCAATGATTCATAAGTCCCAAGGAGTTTCCATAAATGTGTCCTTATGGGTTAAAACATTAAATGATTCATATGAGCTTTTGTGTTTTCGGGTATGGAAATAAATAGCTTTTTGTCCGAACTCTAGAGTGGAAAAGTGGGCAGACACATGCTCCTGATTTTGGTTCTAAATGGAACCAGACCGAAACCGACTTTGATTGAAGTAAAGTGAGAAGTGGGCCGAACTTCTTTGATTCTGGTTAGAGCAATAATTGGAGAGGGGCCCAATCTAGTTAAGGTTTGTGTTTTTTTTTTTTTTTAAATTGGAGGCGGCTCAATCGATAGTTTTATAAGATTGTTGGAAATGATGACCCCAGTAAATTAAAGAAAATTAAACTCCAATAAATTAAGCAATTTTCTAAAGTGGTTCCAATAAACGATGCTTCCAATAAATTAAACAATTTCCTGAAATTTGTTCTTAAAGTATAGAAGCAATTTTGATTTAAGGGATATAACGTTTTCACCGATATGATGATGAATTCTTAACAAAGGATTTGTATTTACCTATAAAATCATTCCTAAAATCACGCTAGATATGAGTGGAAGAGAGAATTTCTCTTAAAACATTCTTTTTTTTATTTTGAAAAAAAAAAAAAAGAATTAGTCTGAACTAGATCGAAATTGGAATCTAATCTTTAATCAAACTAAAAACGAACCAAACTTGGAGTCGGGAGCCGCCAGTTCTTCGTTTACGTAAAAATGCTTAAACATCTTTTATGAGATTGACTCTTATTATTATGATATTAGCAAATCTCAATTTGAATTTATTTTTTTGTAATATTAGTGAATTTTCTTTGTAGTATACAAATGAGTCCATCAGATTTGATTTCATGTAATTAAGTCCTTAATGTAAACTATCATGGATATATCCAATATACATGTATTAGTTTCAGCATAAAGCCCAATTAAGTGTTGTCACTTAACTTAATTTTTTTTAGCTTTTTTTCCCTTATGTTTGGAATCGCTCTCCCTTTTTCTTACTTCTTGAGCTTTAGTTGGTAGAGGCAATTTTTTTTATTTTTTATTTTTTATTTTTTATAAGTCTAATTCCCTTCCTATTTAACGTCTCCATTTATTTCTTTCTTTCTGTTATAGCAATCCATTTTGTTGCTGATATAATTATCATAAAAAAAAAGAAAAAAACCCTTGTAATAGAATCATTACAACTTTGTGAAGAGTTGTTATTATGGTTCAACTTCTAGGCATCAGTTTATGTAGTTTAATTGAACAATTATTCAATTATTTATTGTTTGCATTTTGAGTGTGAGAGATTATTAGCAACTTATTAAAGAAATTGTCATTAGACTTTGGTATGATAATATACATAAAGAAATAATTCAAAGAGTGAATTGACATTGAATAACTATGTTATCCCGTTTTATGCACATATATTTTAATTTTATTATTTTGTTTTGAAAAACTAACGGATAGAAAAAGAAAATGTTACGTATAAATTTAATGAGAATAGTAAAACTAAAAACCTGCTCTTGATGTTAAAGGAACTCATGGAAATAGGATGAAACCTAATATCATATAAATACTCATTATAGCAAGTCTAATAATATCTGAACACTAAAGTGTCATCCCTGTAATTGCATTTTACTGCCACTTGAAATATGAAAAGGAGCTCAACTATCTATCTATTTAGTTTTCTAAACAAATTGATTTGAATTTCAATTTAATGTCATCTGAAAAGTCTTCAAGTTTTTTTCTTGTGATGAAAGAAAAAGAAACATTTCAATAACTATAGCAAATTAATAATTATTAAAAGTATCATTATAAACTCTTCATTCCCTTAATCATTTTAATATGGTATAAATTCTTAGTATTAACACAATTATAATAAATTTAATATCATGGAGGAAACTAAAAGTCCTTTAAATTTCTTGTTAAGAAAAAGAAGATCTCAAGAATTATAGCAAGTTAATAAGTGTTGAAAATTATTACTATAACCCTTGACTTCCTTCCTTATTCATGGAAAATTCATGAAATCTTTCATAAGCTTCTCCCTAGTCATCTGCGCATTTACAATGTAAAGACAAAACAACAAATTATTTGAAATGGAAACTAAACAAACCCTTTTTTCACGGCGAACATATATCAGATTCGCATACTCATCGAAACAAATAGCCGCTGCCCGTGGATTCATATGTATATGTGTACAATTGTGTGTATGTATGTGTGTACGAGCAAGAAAAAAAAAAAAAGAAGAGGAAAATGCAAAGAAATTAACCTCTGTAGGAAGAGGAAAGAAGATTATTTATATTAGAGAAGAGAATGATTGGGGTAGATTGTGGAGCTATTGAATGGAAGAAAGAAAAATCTGTTATATATATAAAGACAATTATGCCAATTATGTTGTTAATAGATTTAGAAGTTCCAGAGTATTAGTAGTTACAATATCTCACTAAAAATTAATAAACGTTGATAATAAAGATGTGTAGAGTAGTCACAAAATGCCGTTGTAGAGTGGAAGAACAATAGTTTTTGCACAAAATGGCTTTATGAAAGAAGACATGCCACGTGGCATGCTCTTGTCATAGAATTAATATATACTAATTATCTACTCATGCTATGCGTGAATTTCATTTCAACTTTTATTGATTGATTCGAAAATTACTTCATAAATCACTTAATAATACAAATATTACGAAAGTTATGACATTTAAAAAAAAAATCATAAGAGTTAACATTAGTCTATAATTCGTTGACAAGTAAACAAAATCTCACAAGTTATCAAGTCCACAATAGCTGCTATGCTTTATTGTTAGCCCTCTAAATGTTTGTGGATAACCATAACCATAAAATTAGCATAATTTGATATTAATAATTACTTGAGAGGAATTACAAAATTATAACTTTCTATTAGAAATATTTAATTTCTCACAATTCATAATTCACGAAAACTTGAAAACTCACATAGTGTAAAGCCTTGACAAAGTACATAAGTGATCCAATTCACAATATTTGTAAAGAGATTTCCTCCAATTTGAATGTCAGCCAAGGCTTTTATATTGGTCTTGACAATTGATTTTTAAGTAGTTTTGTGGGTTATTATTAATATTCTAAATTTCGAATAGTTAATCACACAAAGCATATAAAACCTTTTTTTTTTTTTTGTGAACATCAAAATGTAACCCACATTCTTTTCCTGGATTAGAATTTGAAGTCCCCCCAGTCCCCTCTTATTGCCTTCCAATGTTTTTCCTCTTGGTTTACATTCTTTATTACTAGCGATTTTCTAAATGGTTTCATCTTACATAGTGATGATAAAATCCCACTCTCTAGTAGGACGTAGTGACACCATTCTAAGAACTAGAAACAATTAAATGAGTCAAAATTGTTTTTACATCTACAACTGACAGAGAGATTTACACTGTAAGTCGCCGTTTACTTTTGTAGCATTGCAATCAGATATCTTCTTTTTATTTATATTTCTGAAGGAAGAAGAGACTGCTTCACTTGTTGCACATGAAGAGATTGACAATTGTCCATACTTGAGCACAAGTGGGAGGGAGTGGGAAAAGGAGGGAGAGTTACTTTGCTTGGTTACTATAAATCTGTTATTCCCTGTTAGATGTTTATATGTTCATTAATGTAACTTTGGCCGAATTGTACAATTTGACCAAACCAATAGCATTATAATTATATACAATCCTTTCCTAAGATTAAAAAAAGGCTTCAATTTATTAATAAATTGGGAGGTGCAGTGATTTTATTTTTGGGGTAGGGTGGGAAACTTGTAATTGCCTCCTTGACTTTACTAATTTTCCTTTGTTCTTAAGGCCACCTAAGACATTAAAAGCACGATAAGGGAACAAGCCTCTATAGGGTGTTGGAGAGTAGTTGAGCCATTGCAGGGCAATTCATCTGCTTGTAAAATGAGGTAAAAACAAAAGAATTATGACACTTGACATGCTAGTGTCACATAATTAGTATATATACAAATAAATTTGCAACTCTATGTGTTTTAAAAATTTAGTTAATTTTTAGAAAGTAACAATTTAATAATTTTAGATATTTTTTGCAATAAAATTATCTAATTGTTAACTTATTGATAAATATATTATGTATATTATATTTAATTTCTTATATTTAACTATTTTAGTATATTTTCTTTCTAAATATACTTATTGAAATTAATTTTATATTTTAAAAGAAGACCAAATATATTTGAGTAATTTGAAAGTTTAAAAATGAGATTTTGAAAAAATTTGATTGCTAAAACGTGTTTTGCAAATCTTATATTCGAAATATTATTAGATGAATTTGAAGTTGTTATGAGAATTAAAATAGACAATTTGAAATTTTTATAATGGACTTATTTATAGAGATTTAAGAAGAATTGGTAATGAACCAATGTCCTTAATATAACTTATAAGCTAATTAAATTTTACGGTCTAAATATTACTTGATGGATTTTAAGTTTTCATAAGAATTAAAATAGATAATTTGAATTTTTTAGAATGAACTTATTTGCAAAAATTTAAGAAGAATTAGACTATGAACTGATGTCCTTAATTTAATTTATAAGCTTATCAAAGTTATTCTAATTAAGACTTGTTCACCAAATAAGTTAAGATGGTTTTAAAAAAGAAGTGTCCATCTTTTTTTTAGGTTATTTTTATTGTTCTTTAAAATTATAAATATACATATTAGAGTACAAAAAATAGAGACTTATGTAGACCTCTCTTTTCTTTCCTTCTTGTGCACATGCCTACGATATGGAAAGTTAGAGTTTTATTTTCAATTATAAGGATTGAAGTCATTGGAGGAATGTTGTGAAATTTACTAGTTTTTATTTCTAATCTAATTTTTTATTTTGAATTATCATAATCTTCCATTGTAATTATTATTTATAATTATATTGTTTGTTTGCTAGGGTATATACTAAACAATTACACTTTATAATCAAATACTACTTTAAAATTCAAATCCATAATTACTTAATAACTCTAAGGTTAAGTAGTAAATAAAAATTAATAATTATAGTCAAGTTTTTATTTAATTTATATTGCCAACTTGGTTTAAAATTAAATAGATCAAATTATGAATTTGTTATTTCTATTCAACTATCTTTCTTATTTTAATGTTATTAATAAATAATATCTAAAAAACTTATTTAAGGTAGTTTAATTGATAAAAAAATTAATTGAAAAGTTTATCTTAATTAATAATGAACTATAATTTAGAATAATAGATCTTGTCATTATTCTAAATTAAATATTTGATTAAAAAATTGATGATCTTTAATATTAATGATCAATGTATGAATCCAATGATGTAAATATTCTTATTGTTGAAAGTGTGTTTATCTATTGATTTTATTTACAATTAGTTTTTTGTTTTTATTTTTATTAATTTAATTAAAATGAAATTGATCCGTTTGACTCTTTTATTTGTGTGAACTCTTTAGTATTAAGATCATTAGTTAACAAATTAATCAAAATTCAATTTTTATGGATTTGAACTCTACTTATTTATATGATATGGATAGATGATTTGTGAAAATTGCTGATGTGGACAAAAACAAATGCTAATATTAATAACATTAAACACTGCATAGAAATTAATTAAAATTTTAGAACTATAATAAAAAATTACTCTCATCACCCTTTTTTTATATATTTAAAACTAAAAATTAAAAAAAAATCACCCTTTTTATATCTCTACACAAATCAACCTATTTCAATGGTCTCTCTATCTCAATTGACCACTTTGACTACCCCACAAACTCCTTTGTCCTCCTTATCTTCAACAAAATCGACAACATCAAGGCTTGCAACCACTATTGCATCATGTCTTGTGCTTCCATCTCTTATCTCTTGTGTTGATAATGTTGTCATCAACATCGATTACATCTTCTTCGATGAGTCACCCATTTCCTCCACTAATAAGTCTCACTCCTCTTTTGGGTTCTCTTCCTTATTTTAGGTTGCTTTTATTCTTCTTTAAGATCTTTTAAGCAAATATAAAGGATAAAGAACCAATCAAATTCAATTATATTTAAAGACCTTGATGTTGATTTGAATTTAAAGAAGCTAACTAGGACAAGATCGAGAAAAGGACATATTAAAATCTCCTTCTTGTTGGCATACCCATATTGAATTGGACTTTTAAGGTAAAAATCCACCATGTAATTTGCCAAATGTTTAAGGTAGGCATGCTCTTTTATGAAATTTAAGGTGGGCATGTTCTTTTGTGAAATTAGAGGTGGGGCTTGCTCTTTAAAATGGGCAATACTTATGATGTTTGTGAATTTGTTATATTTCACCAAATCATTGATCTTGGCTACCACAAAGTAACAGTAGAGCTATTAGTATGAAGGCTAGAGACTATGTTGGAGTTGAATCACTTCGATGGCCTTATTAATTTGACACATCATATAATTTAATAGTTTTCTCATTAATGTAGGTTAATGGTTAACTTATTTTGTTACAAGAAAATTATAAAATTATCAAATTGTTATTTTTAAAAGATTAGATTTGTTAAAACAAATAAAGTTGTAAATTTATTTGTATATTAACCCTAGATAGATTCTAGAATTTGAGTCAAAAGAGACATATGAAAAAAAAAATGTTGAATAGCTTTTAAGTTAATTTGTTTCCTTTTATTGGATTTTTGGTCCTTTATTGCACTAGCTTTTACACTTCTCTTAAACCATAATTCCCTTTACTTATATTCAATCTCTTTTTCAGTTTATCCACTAACATTATAACTAAAAGTTTACCTTTGTCAATCCTCTTTATTATAAGGTAAAGAATCCCAAGTTCTATACTAATTTTTCTTTTCACTTCATGATTTTTAATTTTATTTCTACATCTTGATTAATCTAGTATTTCACATAGTTTCTATCATTTTTTTATTTCTAGCAAAACTCATGACAATCCTTAAAAGAAACAAATCTTACAAGTTAAAAAGGTGATTGTGATAAGGATGACAATAATGATAAAAGTTATGGAAGTTATTAGAGATTGTCAAGAAGAAAGATGTATTAATTCCAAACAAGAATGTAGACCGAATAATTTGAAAAGGTATAAATATTGGCTTAGGTTACATCAATACCTTTTTATATTTTTTTTTTGGGTCCATTTTTCCTCGTACTTTAGTTTGTTGTCTCCTTTGATTGTTGCTGCAAAAATGGGCTGATGTGACTATATGATTAATGAAGGTTTAATGATAGGGTTAATATCCAAAAAAATAAATCATAATTTTTGTATGAAATAACAAATATATCACGAACTTACAAAAGTAACAATTTAGATTTTATAGGATTTTTTAATGATAAATATACCATGATGTTAAGTGGAAAGAAAATGTTAAGGTTAGCGACATGATGTGTTAACAAGCCAAAGATGGTGACATGTACTAAAAACAAAATGCCAAGTCAAATTCATTGCAAATGGATAGATTATTTGGCCAAATGAACTTACTTAACTTTTTTTAATTAAAATTTACTAAAAGCCAATTTCAAAATGCTTAAATTAATTTTATTTAAACTAAAAAACAAACTAACTAGTTCATTGCCAAAATCAAGCACCCAAAACCCACCAACCCTAAATTGGCCAAAATAACCTTAATTATCAGGAGAGAAATGAAAAAGATGGATAGAGAAATTTTGAGAGTGTGATAAACATTTTAAGTTAAAGAAAAAGAGGGAGAGAGAGAGAGAGAGAGAGAGAGAGAGAGAGAGAGATGCACCTTCAACATTAATACATCGCTTATGCAAAAATTGTGAAGA
This sequence comes from Bruguiera hainesii, assembly GCA_023213295.1. Taxonomy (NCBI): domain Eukaryota; kingdom Viridiplantae; phylum Streptophyta; class Magnoliopsida; order Malpighiales; family Rhizophoraceae; genus Bruguiera; species Bruguiera hainesii. The sequence goes on from JAHOYR010000008.1 coordinate 3,613,578, forward strand.
TGAAGGAAAGCAAAAGCTAAGGTATTACAAATGGGTTTGCATTTGCTATTAGCTTAAGAACAAGTCACATTGGATGCAATTGTGGAATGGTAGCTCAAATTTACATCTTATGAAGCCAAAACAATCATGAATGTTGATTTTTAGGATGCCGCTACTAGAGGCAAGATAATTGTAGCTTCTTTAGATGATTTGATCTAGGATTTGAGGAAGTTTACAAGAGGATGATTAGGTCACTTCAAAGCAAAAACGAAGAATTAATAGTTAGAATGGAGAGAGTTAATAATCATAAAAATCTTCATTCAAATTAGGTTTAGTTGTTAGAAAAAGAAATTGATTCGATAAAAAAAGAAATTTGTCTAATAGGTAAAGAATTGAGTAAATTAAAAGCTCAACGTGTGGAGTTGAAAAAGGTGAACATGATGTTGTTGAAAAGAATGTTATTTGAAAAGCAATATAAGGTCTTTAATGCGAGTAATTATACTGTGTTTTTCTTTGATTTTGATCTTTATTGGTTAATGCTTACCTAGCAAGAAGGATGAAAAATTCATGTTTTTAACATGGTGTTAAAGTTTGGAATCATAATTGGACATCTATGCTTGGCTATCTATGGTTGGCATACTGTTGGAATTATGGAATTTGAAAGTCATGCAAGAACTTGAAAGTTTGTAATTGGATTAAGTTATTTAGTGTAATTGACTTGCAAATATAGAAGAAAAAAAATTTGATAATAAGAATCATAATAGAATGATTCTATACTTGAATGCCATAATGTGCACAAAATGTTATTAATACTAATGTATAAGTCCAAAATACTATAGTTGTTGCTTAAAATAACTTTGTTAAGCTCTTCGTACAAAAATTTGACCAAGTTCCAAGTCTAATATACTATGCCAAATTATTATGTTAGGTTGAAAAATGATTGTCAAAGTTGTAGGTCTTGACAAAAAAAACAACTTAAACAAATGCAAAAAATTGCCTAAAAAGTCTAATTTCATTTCCATCATCAACTTTACACTTCAATTGTTGCTATTAGTAGTCCCACTTCTATCAGTTGACTTTAATTGTCCTAGAATTTTGGATTTTCTTTGCCCATTAATCTCAACACCACCATTAGTAAACACCCCAATAAAATGTATAGTTACTTTAAACACATTTACCATAATCTATTATGGATTGAACATTACAGTTGGGATGTGTTGAAGGCTCTATAAATGAAAGCAACATTCAGAGGTTCAACCATTTCCTATTCTATATGTTATCCTTAAATTATCAATCAAACACCATGTGTAGTTTAGGTACCTTTTAGTATGCATTATTCTATTGAAAGACAAACTTCAAATCCAATTTTCATCAACCTTTTTTTTGCTACAATCTTTTTCATAATTGCAACAAATGGTGGATCTAGGTCTTAATAATTATACTTCCTTAGTTTACCTTTTTTTCTTAGAGTACAACAACAATCACATTCATTAATAAAACATCAAACAAGATATTCAAAGAATTTCACACTATTTAAAGCCTTATTTGGTATTGTTGGCTTTTTTAAAATTTTTAGCGTATTTTTGCATAGAAAACAAAAATCACATTTGGAAAAAGTTGTATTATGCTTTTTCTTTAAAATCTGAAATCAATTTCTAAAGGAGAAATCAACCATGTGAAAAAATGTTTTCACTATTTTCCTGTTAAAATATGTTTGGGTCTAAAATCACCTACTTTCCCACTAATGCTAATGGTCACAATATCCATCGCCTTATTCATTAATTCCCTCAGACTTAACTGGTGCCTTTAGTCTGAAGTTTGTTAGAAATTTCTCATCATCTTTGTCACTAATCCATTTTCTCTCTTTACTTTCCAACTCTTTTTTTCATCAAACCTAACTTAATACACCTCTTCCAAGCCAAACCAAAATACTCTAGAGTCATCCTTATTGCAAATTTTATCGTAACCCTCTTATCCTTTAGTAGTGGTGCCACCATTACCTGCACTATTGCATTATCCATAAATCCCTAGCCAACTTAATTAATCAATAATTATTTCATGTCTATTCACAATTTTTTTATTTTTTTTGTTAAGTTGCTTGGGTGTTATTTCTTCTTTTTTATACATGTTTGTTAAACAAAATGGATTTGCTAGTTAAAAAAAAAAAAAGGTTACAAAAATGCAAATGAGTATTGCAAGATTTGCTAGAAATTCATTAGATTTTGCGGGTGTTAGATAAATAGATTATTAAATTAAATATTTGTATTTTACATGGGCATTTGGCTTCCATTTCAATGATTGCTTGTGAAACTATGACCAAAGAAAAAATTTTACCATTCTGTGGTTTGCATTAGAGGTTATTTCACTCTAAGCATTCAATTTTTTGCCTTTATTTTTCTATTCATCCTTGGAAGTATGATGCATGTTGCTTCTCTCTTGCTCTCTCTCTCTCTCTCTTTCTCTCTCTCACTCACTCACTCACTCACTCACTCTCTCTCTCTCTCTCTCTCTCTTTCTTTCTCATTTTTTTCTATTCAAAAATTTAATGATGAAATACATTATTAAAAAAGTTTCAGTTGCAATACTCACTAATAATAAGAAACCATTTAATGGCTAGAAAGTTGCAAAAAAATGCCTAACATTGTAAAGATGATTCCAATTGCAACTTAATGTGTTTCATATCTTATGACACATATTATCAAGTAACATTAAGAAATCTTAATTACTATTGTGTAATCATGACTAGTGCAAGTAGAGTTAAAATAAAACTTGCCATCATTGTAAAAGGTCTTATTTAAATAAATAAATAATTATGACAAGACTTATATTGTTGTATCAAATTAATTTCTAATTTATTCTCTCATAATTAATTTCTTATTGGTGTATCAAATTAATTTCTAATTTATTCTTTTATAATTAATTTCTTTTTTTTTAAGGAATCATATCAATATGTCATTAGCATGTGAAGAGATGCATGGAAAACAAGAATGCATAAAATCACTTTGTTTTAAATTGGAATAAAGTACCTACCTATAGATAGTTATATGCCTAGAAATTATTTGCAATTTTTTCCTAAATTTTCATCAAAATTAAGAGGACATGACTTATGTCTAATGAATTTAAAGGAAAACAAGGCACTTGAGAGATATGTTTTACATATAAAGTCTTAAGTGATTTTAGTTTAGGCTTAATGTCATAGTTTTGGCATCATTTGTTTAATTGTGGCTACCTTTCTTCTTTTAGGATATGTTAGATTTTTTAATAAATTTATCATTATAAATGTTAACTTTTTGAATCTTAAACTTGAATATATTGTAAATAATATTGTAAATGACATACGCAAATTCACAAAAACTAAAACCATTGTTGAGTTAGGAAAATTTGCCTTAATCTAATGACTGATTTCTCTCTCCTGACCTTTATTGTAATTACACACTTTCAGATAAAATTTTTGTGTGTGTTAAGATAAGAGAGAATTAGTTATATATATATATATATACTTATCAATACTTGAATCATAACTCGAGATTATAGTCCTTAATAATACAATAATATATAAAATTATTCTTTACTAATCGAACTACATTATGGTTGATTTTACAATAAAAATATTGTTCAGTAATATTACCACACCATTAATTAAGAATATTCTAATATTCTCCTACTTGACCCAATTTAAATCTATTACATTAATCATTATATGTAAATGATGGTAATAATCTCTTATAATTTAATCATAATGTCATAATATGATAAACTATTTAATGTGAGTTATGGTGATCATGTCTTATTTATTTAAAACACTCCTTTCCATGCGCTACAATACTTGCAATTTACCATACAAGACTAATTAAATATATATGATTTCATAATAATTCACAATAATGTCTCATAAAAACTTTTTTGGTTATAAATAATAATGTGAACACAATCATAATATAATAGAAAATACATAATGTATGCCAAAAATATATTAGTAAGCTCAGAATGTCATTATATTATATATTACTAATGTTGATTGTAAACTTTCATATTGATCTATTATCATAGATCAATTAGTACTTTATAAACACTCTTTGTTTTCATACCTTCTCTTTAACGACAAAATACTTCACTTCTCATTATATTGAGTACCCTTTAAGTATTTGTGATTCTTGGTGAAGGATTTTCCTATAGAATATCATATAAATTTTTAATGGTTTGATAATAGTTTCAACAATTTCAAGTCCTAAAATAAAGTTTCATAGTTACAATGCATGAATTATAACTTTAAGTTATAACATAAACTTTACTTTTATAATGAATGAAGTAATGATAGAGAACTTTTCATTATTACACAAATTACTCATTTTCCTAATAGGAACAATTAACTAAAAGTGGACTTTCTACTATCAATACATCTAGTAAAGTTTGAATCCAAATATCCAATCACATCTAAAAGGTTAGATTTTCCATACATGAGCATGTAATTTTTTGTTCCTTTAAGTACCTTAATACTTTCTTTATAACTTTATAGTGATCCATTATAAGATTACTTTTACACCTACTTAACATTTTGATTGCAAAACTAATATTTGTTTATATTAAGCCACCAATAATAAAGACATGAAATTGATTCAATTTCCTTATACTCCATATCATTCCTAGAACATTGCATGAGATTAAATGTATCATCCTTTTATATAAGAATAACTTTAGATGAATACTTAAATCATATAACATTTCTCTAAAATTTTCTTGATATAAATATTATAAAACAATCATTCATTGCAATATATTGCAAAAGATTTCTATTCTTACCACAAAGAATGTCTCTCGTATCTTTCCTTATAAAATTCTAAAAAGAAATTTGTTAATCTCATGTAATATACTTAAAATATTAACAACAAATAACATGTAAGGCTAGAAAATAACTTACTCTCAATGATCTTTTGGTACATAACAATGATCAATAATGTTCTTTCTTGAATCCAAAAGATGTCATGATATCATTGAACTTAATATATCATTGCAAGGAAAGTTCTTTCAGTTCATATTTATTCTTTAATTTACTTATCATTTAATCTTTACCTTTAATGAAAGAATCTTTTAGTTCATCCATGTCAACTTCCTCTTTAAGATTTCCATTAAAAAAGTGATTTTTAAATCCAATCGGTATGACTTTAAGTCATATTGAGCCACCAATACCATAATTAAATTTAATACTTTTATGTTGTGAAAATAAAACCAGATCTTTATTGATTCTAATATTCAAATCTGACTTTTACAAATAAAACATATAATTATCCATAATAGTTGATTTCGATTCTTTTAGAGATCTTTTTAATACTATCAATTTATTTATATTAGTAAGTTATGAGTTAGTTTCTTTAGAGAGTATTTCTTTATCTAAATGTTCTTTAATTTTTAAAATAACATTTGGTATTATAGTGAACGAAAAAAATTTTATAGCTAAAAAAATATTTACCCTAATTTTTTTTATACTCATATTTTGACATTTATTACTTCTATTAATTTCAACATTCTTAATAAATCTTATATTGCCAATTTCTAGAATTTTTGGACTATGATTATACTCTTTAGACTTATTTAGGTAACCAATAAAGTAAACATTAATTGTTCTAGAGTCTAATTTTTTTTTTTCATGTGAATTCATACTTCTGTTAAATGACCTCAAATATTCAAGTATTTTAAATTAGATTTCCTTTACATTCATAACTTAACAAGAGTACTTTGAACTACCTTAATAGAGACTTTATTTAATAAATAATGTATACATCCATAAAAATTTAGATAGGGAGAAATTACTTATTATACTCTTAATTATATTCGTTAATATTTGATTATACCTTTTTGTAACATCTTTTGATAAAATGTGTTTGACATAGTTTATTGTACACTTGTTATGAATTTCAAAAAATTTCATAAATAGACTTAGACACTGCCTCAAATCATTATATTTTCTATAATATTCACCATCACTATAAGTTTTATAATTTTCACCATTTTGTCTGATTGCTTTTAACCTCCTTTATATATACTTTAAGGGTATCCAATTATTGAGTTTTTATGAAATAAATAGACATAACTATAATATGAAAAATATCTATAAAAGTGATACAATATAGTTTTTCATTAAAGGTTATAACATCAAAAGATCTATAAATATTGAAGTGTGTAATTCTAAGAAGTTAGATGCTTATTGTGCCTTCTTTCATATTATATTTGATTTACTTACACTTAATGCAATCCATACATGTTCTAAGATCAACAAAATTTATATTTGAAAGAATCTCATTATTAACAAATTTTACTAGTATTTCTTTGGTTATATGACCTAAATATTTATGCTATAAGAAAGTAAAATTTTCATTTACCATGCTGCATATAATTTCAATATTACAGTGCATGATAAGTAAAGATTTTTTTAAATTTTATCATATTTTAGTTAACATAAAATATTAATAAGAATACATTAAAAAAATATTTTCCTTTTTATATCAACTGAAACAATTGAATTATAATGAATCCTCATATCATTATAGATATATTAATAGTTACACTAAAATCAAATCACCAAATATTATGAAAATTTTTAATTAAATTTAATTTGAAACCTACTAAGGTATTTAATTTTGTTGTCTTTTTCTAATTAAATCTTACCTTTTTCAAGTAATCTTTCTAATAATGTTTAACTTTCTTTACAAAAGTGAAAGTTATCACCCTTTTTATTCCTTATTTTCAACCTAAGGAGCATAAGCAAGTTCTTTCCTTTTTTTATTGCTTGACTTTCACATTCATTCCTTTCTTAGCTTTCTTACCTACGAGATTAATGAAGTGACTTATATGATTTCTTAATCTTGCTTCCTTCTAAACAAGTATACTAGCTAATTCATTAACATTATACTTTTCCTTTATAGTATTGAAATTAATTTAAAATGACCTAGAAGTTAGTGAATTAAAAATGAATTGTACTAAAAAATAGTCTTTTACTATTAATTCCAAGGTCTTAAGTCTTTTTGCAATATTAGTCATCTCAATGATGTACTCTTGTATAGTTTGCAACCTAGTAAATGTCATGGTCACGAGCTCTCCCTTTATAGTATCAACAAAGGACTTATCAACAACGTGAAAATGTTCTTTCACAAACTACAAATATTTTTTTTTTCACTTTTTGTTTATGAAATAGTTTTCTTATTATTATTGGTAACAATTACTTTCAAAAAAATAAAATTCAATCTATTATTTCATTCTCAAACTTATTAAGGTTACTTTTCTTATTATTTGAATCTATAATAGTAATGGACTTACTTATTAATAGTATAAGTTAATATTTATAACACCTAAGTAAATATTGATTTGTTTATATCATTTTGAAAAGTTCAATCCTTAAACAAAAAAATAATTGAAACATGCAAGTAAATTATAAAAGTTGTATAAATATAATACTCATAATTAATTATAAGTCGGATAAAACAATCAAAATATATTGTAGTTCTCCTTTAAAAAATCCTATTATAAATAATACTATTAACTTTAATAGGCAATTATATATTTTTAATCAAATATATTTAATATCTTTGGATAAAAAAATAAATTTAACTAAAAGTATCAATATGCTTCAATTATGTTATTAATAATGGAATAATAATTTATCTTTAGATAAATTTTAAAATTTCAATAATTAATAATGTCAATTTATCTAATTGTCTTTTATTTATAGGTATTTTATTAAAATCATGGTTAAATGACTTATTTATATATGTTATTAAAAATACTAGTTTGACCACTTTGATGACTAAGAAACTATAATAATAATACACATATAATAGTTAAAACATTTTAATTTGGTCACTTTAGTGACAATCAAACTATAATCATAATGTATGCATTACATTAAATATACTAATTTAGTCATTTTAATGACTAACAAATAATAATAATAATAATATATGCATACAAAAATCATTCATTATTTATTAACATAAAAGAATCACAACATACTAGTTTATGGGTCATTATTATCTTAAATTAACATGATGGAATTCAACGTAGTGATTTTGCATCATCCTTTCCCATGAAAAAACTCAAACTTAATGCCCACTAAATACAATTATTTTTCTTTTGACCATATTATTATAATAGTACTTATAATTCCTAAAAAGGTAAAGGCCCTATAAAGAGAAACAATAAATTGAAAGTTTCTTTCCTTAATATATGACTTTTCTTTTGAATACATTAAAACTATAGTGGTTGTAACTTAAATCAATATAATTGATTTGTTACAATAATAACTTTTAGTGTCAAAAGGGAATTAAAATTCCTTATAGTTACATTGGTTGTTGCTTCACAATGAAACTTTTTACAACTTTTAAAGAAAACATTTTTTTTCATCTTTTAAAAACTTCATTAACCATGTATACTTTTGATTTTGGGATTAGGCTTTAGTTTGCTTTTCAATTTAAATAAAATTATTTTAAACTTTTTGAAATTAGGTTTTAGTAATTTTAATTAAAGAAAGTTAATAAAGTTAGGCCCAAAAGGTCCATTTTGCCTAATAATCTCTCCATTTAAAGTGGATCTTACTTGGTATTTTGTTTTTAGTATATGTCATCTTCTTTGGCCCATCAATGCACCACATTACTGCCTTTATTGTTTTCCATCCACTTGAGTAAATGTCTTAATATATTTGTGACTAAAAAATTCTATGAAGTCTAAATTATTACTTTTATGTACTGGTGATATATTTGTTATTTTGTAGAATATTTATGATTTTTTTTTAGATATTTACCCTTAATAATAAAATGATCATTTTGATTTAATGGTTCCCATAATTAAGTCTTTCTCCTTTCAGATTTTTCAATTATTTTTTACTTCTTTCAAAACCAAGAAACACATTGTATTTTATATTTATAACTGTTGTAATGAAATGATTGATATAGACATTTAATTTATATAGATTTATCGTACTACTAAAATTATTTTATTTTTATACTTAAAGAGTTGTACAAAGAAATTAGCAAACCTTAATAATAGTCTTAAAAGATTTGCCAAACACATCTAGGGTTGTCATTAATAGTTCATTAGCAAATAATTGAACCTAAAAATCAAACTAAATACCCTATAAGTTGAATTCATGATTAGGTTATTTAAAAATTTGTTTTTAATGATGGATTTTGAAAGGAATTACCTCAGTGCTCTTTTATCTAAATTTCTCAAATAATTTATACTCTCGTAAGATCTTTATTTGATTACTTCTTTTATTTATATTATAAAAATCATTTAAAAAAAACTTCTTTTATATCAATAAGTTGTAATTTAATGGTATTAAATCATTTTAAAGTTAAAAATATTCAATTTGGACATAATTGGAATCAATTAATCAAAAATAAATTGTAAATAATGTGTTAAGACAATGAAATGGAATTCAATGATGAAAAATTTGTAAACATGAATTACTAAATTAATAAGTAAAAAAATTATAGTTAAATGCACATAAATCTTTTAAAATTTAGAATTGATTTCTTAATTTCATATAAATTCTAAAATAAAATAATTACATTGATTTTTTAATGCAAACCCTTTAAAGTAATGAAATAAAATGAGTTGAATTCTACTTAATTTCACCTATAGTAACAATTATCACTTCTAGCATATTAATATATGTTCTTTAATGTCTAAAAGTTCAACTAAATTTTGTACTTTAAAAATTTGTGATACAAAACAATGTAATAAAAACAATAAAATTAAATTAAATTTTTCAAAATTTGTCAATTCCAAACCAACTTTACAAAATATAGTGGCATAATTAAAATTCCATTGTCCAAGGTTTAAAGGTTTACATTTAGGCCACAAATGATAGATTTAAGAATTTTAATTGCTATGGGCTTGTTTGGCCATGTTGTAAGATTTTTGCTATAACTTTTGTTATCTAATATTTTGATTTTGTTGTTTGTTATTTATTATATAATTTTTGTCCTTTTCATTTCTTTTTATCACAAGCAATTATTTTTCATTCTTACTAAAATGTTCTTTCAAAAATTATTATCAATATGCAATCCATTAATAATGAATAGATGATAGACATCATTTTTTGAACTTAAATATAAAATAAAAAATTAATGATTATATTATAATAAGTTAAGTACAAAAAAGTTCATGATTTTTATAATGTTTACTAATAATAATAAAGTTAACATTAACATTAGTTTATATTGGTGCCATAAGTCTCCTATAAATGTAGAGAAAGAAAAGAAAGGTAAAAAAAAAAGAAAAGAAAAATAAAGTAAAGGAAAAAAGACAAGCAAAGAGAGAAAGATAAAATAATAAAAAAAGCAAAGTAAATAAAAAAATAAAACATGAAAGAGAGAGAGATCGGTAGTGTAAAAAAGAGCTAAAAACTACATATAATATCAAAATTCAAGAATCATAAGTTGAAATCTCTTTTTGTGATTTCGATATGGTGATTTTTTTTTTAAAGAACTAATTGCAAATTTAAAATAAAAACAAAATAAAAAGACGATTATTAAACAATTTCTATTACTTACATGAAAATAAATTGAGAATTAAAAAATTACAATAATACCAAACAAATCCTAAAGAAATAAAAGGAGAGTCACTAATTACAAGGTTTAATAATAAAGTTACTTAAACTCTTAATTGCAAGTCTAGAATTCAATTTGTAATCCCTAAAAATTAAAAAATAAAAGGAGAAAATGCATTGACTCCTCTTTATATTATAGTCAAGGGGTGCATAAGTCAAGTCATATTTATTATTGTAAACTCTTCATTATAGTTTATTCAAAGACAAGTTATTTTTCTTAATGTAAATAATTTATAAAACTTACTTCATTGTTGTTTTGAAAAAAATTAGTTATGTTGGTTTTTTTTTTTAATTTTTTAATTTACATCAAGTCTCCTTTTGGGACATTTGCTCTTATCATCAACCAAATTTAGTTAACTAATTCAATTTAATCGAATAAATGGATGTTGATAACTAGTTTTTTTTTTATTTATTTTTTTGACTTACTAGAATATGAATCTCGAAACTAAAATTATTCAAATTGTTCAATACGACAGTTCTAATAATAGTTTTAGATCAATAAATGATAATTTGATTGATAAAAAAAAACTCTTATTTTCTCGTTAACTAGGGTTTGACCATTATTTAAAGTATCCTTAAGATCATCTGAAGATTAATTTAATTGCATTAGTATTATAACTAGTGTTGACAATGGTTGAATAAATATGTATTTTGGAGAGATTATTTTCTTGTAAACATCTCCACCTTATGCTTATGGATTTACTTTATGGGTTTTCCATTAAACTAAGTTTTGTTTACAAAAATTGATATAACATAAAAAAAAATTAAGCTTTATTATTGGAAGACACAAAAAATTATATATATATATATATATATATATATATATATATATATATAAAGAAAACTAATAAAAAGAATTTAATTGAGAGTCAACCTTATCAAGTCATTTGAATTTAATTATCACTTGTAATTTTTATTATTTTTTGATTTCACAAAATGATATAATATAAAGTATAACTCAAAAAAAAAGAAAAAAAAACTAGTCAAATGGGTCATAAAAATGGTTATTAACCCAAATCCATTTAGCCTACCTTAAATATTTGAGCTCTTTTCTTTCCTTGCTTGCTTGTTGAGCTACCACAAGTAGCCAACTAGTAATCTCAAGAGAGGGAGAGGGAGAAAGAGATTGAATGGGAACAATAAGAGAATTGTGGGACGACTTTATCCTCCTTAACACCATTAATGATATTATGCATAAGTACAAGGTCTTTGTCCTTCTCTCTGCTTATTTTTTTTGTTTTTTTTTTTTTTGGTTTTAGCCTTTTTCAAATTCAATTTTAAAGTTATAGAGGAGGTTACAATAAGTTGATTTTTTTTGTAGAAAATGCATGACAAGAAAAGCTAGGACAATCTTAGCAATAGAGGAAAGTTTCTGGCAACACTTTAAAACTTCTAGGGTCCTTACTAGATAATGTAAAACTTGTAAGCAATTTGTTTTCCCCCCTTTTTCTTTTCTTTTAAAGACAAAGGTTAACTAAATTAGCTGTAAGATGAAGTTGGATAAATTAAACTTAACTTCTTGATTTTGTGTCAACTTGCTTTTGAAGTTTACCCTCTTTCTTTTTTTTTTTTTCCTTATATGTGGTTTTAGGCATAAATTAGAATATATATTTTGCTGATGTGAAGCATTGAAATACATGTTTTCATCAATTTTGTTTTCTTGCTTGTGTTTTGGGAAACATAGAAAGGTAAATGAGAATTGCAATGTTGTATTATACATTACAATAGAGGTGGATGAGATTAAAAATACTTTAAAGCTTGAAGAAAATCATGGTTCAAAGTCAATAAGACTTGAACCCTCCTATGTAAAGTTATCCAATGTCATAAAACTATAATCTATCAATGGGTATTTGTACTCATAAGGTGCAAAAGATTGTAATTAGATAGTCAGTTGATATTATAAGCTTTAGGAGAAGAGGTAAAAGATTCTACTGTACCTTGATCAAGTTAGTGGTTATAATTACCATGTACCTAGTGCTTCTGACTATGTTTTACAAGTGGATACCTCTTCCACTACTCAAGACTATTGTGTCCCTACAAACCAAGCATTTTACTCAACTATTAACTACTTATACTACTATTATTCCTGTCCTTCTTATGTCCCTTCTACATGTTTAGTGTATATTGTCTATGTTGACAAGAGATAAGTTAATTCTTTTAGGAAATGATGGGAATCAAGTCAACATATGTAGTGATTCGTTGTGCATATGTAGTGATCTATTGTGTATACATAAAGGTTCAATAGCAAAAGCTAAAGTCAAAAGGATGTGAGAAACTTTAAATGGGTTTATTAAATTTAGTTTGGCTAAAAGTAATACATAACAAAAGGAGTAAAACTTAGAGGAACATCAAGGCTTCATAATCTTCATATAAGTTCAAGGACAACTTATTTGAGGAGTTTGGGTTAAATTTTGAACTTGTCCACATACCTTGTTTCTTTGAGAAGTCATGTATGTTATTTAAATATTTTATAATTGTAATAAGTTGAATAATGTCTTAATTTAATTTTGATCTTATATCTAGTAGTTTGTTAAGTAAGATTATTATTTCTTATCCTAATTTTAATTTACCATTCTATTTTGAACTTTATCTATAGGCATGTAACCCTTTTTTGTAATGTAGTTGATTGATTTTTAATAAACTTGAGATACTTTTTTCTTTGGTTCTTTTAGAAACTTTTGAACTTATCACAATTATTTTTGTAACTTGTTAATTATGATATATACTTTTAGTTCATATTTCTTAATAAACATTGGATCAAAGTTTTGTTTGCTCTTGTTCAACCTAATTTAGTTGTTTTAGGGTTTGAATTCCTTGTTTGCTTATAGGTCTCATTGTACTCTTTGGCGTTTATATCATATTGGTATCAAAGTTTGGCTTAAATCAAGTTTGCCTATCTAAATTTAAGTTTCTATTGTTCTTCTTATTAGTTGCATTCTATAGCCTTTTATTTCTTAAAATTTTCAAACCTTAATTTTTTTTCTTTTCTTTTAAACCCCATTTTGTTCCTTGAATCCACAAATCCTAATTTTATCTTTTCTTCTTGGTTACATTTTATAACCTTTTTTATTCTTTAAATTTGCAAATCCTAATTTATCTTTTCTTGTCTTTAAATTTGATAAAAGAAAAGGGAAGAACAAAAAAAATGAAGCAAGAAGAAAAAAGGAAAAAATAAAGAGAGAGAATTTTGTTTGATTAAGCTAAAAATAAGAGAGGAAAGATTATAGTTCATTCCTTCCTATTTGAGAAGTAAACTCTACTTGATTAGATCAAAGAGAGATAGAACTTTATTTCCTTCTTAATTAGGCATCTTACAACATAATGAAACCTAAAATTAAAAAATTAGACCTTATTTCTTTTTAATTCCTACAAGGATTTAGATCTAATTAATCTTTCTTTATGCTTTGTGATTTAATCTTACTATTTTCTTATAATTTGTAACCTTTATTCATTACACTTTTCTAAATTTCTTTTATTTTAATTTATTAAAGTTAGTTAGTTATAAAGTGCCTTTGATTAAGATTGTTTAATTCAATAAAAAATTGATAGAGAAAAGTTAAATGATGGAGAAAGGTAAAAGGTATAAGTAATATTATATAGAAAAATTGATTTATATAATGTACAAACATGAATGTGAAACATTAAAGATATAAGAGTAATTGAAGAGAGAAAAGTGGATAAATCATTCAAGCTCAAAGTAATTTAACAACAATTTGTGAGAATGAACATCATGTTTAGAGAAATTATGACCAAATTAGAGATGTAAGATGTTGTCATAACCAATTTGTAGAGAACATAACAACGAAGGACTCTTAATTTATGCAAGAATAATACTAATGAAAAGTATGATGACAATTATGGTGATAAGCTCAATAATAAAGACCAAGCCTTAAATTTCAACATGGGCAGAAGTGTAAGAAGTACAAGGCATCAAAGAGATAGGTTTAATAGAGGAGATAAAAATTTTAGAAGGTGGGAAGAAAGGTAAAACTGTGATTTAGACAATATCAAAATGAAAATTCCCCTATGCTAAGGTAAGAATAATATAATATGTACCTAGAATAGGAAAAAAAAAGTTGAGTTAGTGTTTGATTGCCATAATTAGTTAGCAACTATAGAGTTCACTGATTATACTATAATTTGGTAAGTTTGTCTTGTACAAAAAAGGAGTAAAAACTAATAACACCCTATTGACATTTTGAAGAACATGAACGCTGTGATAAGAAGACAATTTGCTCCTAGCCATTATTACCATATTCTTTTTCAAAGATTATAAAGTCTTACTTAAGGTTCTACAAGTATTAAGGATTGTCACTGAGAGATAGAAATCGTCATGATTATGGTAAATGTAAACGAAGATAAAAGGATAATCATAGCTTAGTTTTTGCAAGGATTAAACCATGATATAATTAATATAGTTGAGTTATAGCACTAGGTGAAATTAAAAGATATGGTATAAGTAACAAAAGTAGAAAGATAGCTAAAATGAAAGAACGCACCATTAGATATAGGCAAAATTCAAGTTTCTCATCTTCTTGGAAATCAAATTAGGGTAAAAAGAATGATAAGGCTATTTTTAAGTCTAAGGTCAAAGCACCTAAGGTAAAATAAGTTAGAGACTGTAATGATAAGGGTGAAACAAAAGTTACGCAAGGTTGAAATTGAGATATCAAGTGTTTTAATTTATTAGGGAAAAGGCATATGTCATCACAATTTCCTAACAAGAATACAATGATTTTGAGGGAGGATGGTGAAATTGAAATTAATAGTGAATCTAATGATGAGTTAATGCTACCATTAGTGGATAATGATACTAGTATGGAATACCCTATTGATGGAGAGCTACTCATAATAAGACATGCTTTAAATATGCAAGTGAAAGATAAGAATGAAGTACAACATGACAATATATTTTACACAAGGTACCATATCAAAAATAAGTTATATCGTGTAATTATTTATGATGGTAGTTATATTAATGTTACTAGTATTATTTTGGTTCAAAGTTAAATTTACCTATTATAAACCAAGGTTGTATAAACTAAAGTGGTTGAATGATTATGGGGAAATCACGGTAAATAAGCAAATATTGGTTTATTTCCCTATTAAGAGATGCAAAGATGAAGTGTTTTATGATATAGTTCCAATGCATGATAATCACTTAGTATTAGGGAAAGGGTAACACATGATGGTTGCAAGAATCACTATTCATTCATTATGGAGGGAAAACCAATCACTCTTATTCCATTAAGTCGTAAACAGGTTTATAAATAAGAGTTAAAAAAGGGAATTAAAGAAAGAAAATAAGGGTAGGAATAAGGAAAGTTATGAGAAAATAATTGAAAATGAGTCAAAAAGGAGAGAAAAGATTAGGAGTGTTGAAAAGAATGAAAGAAAATCAATAAACATTTATGCAAAAGAAATAATGTCAAGGTTATATTTTTCACAAAACAACATATGTTTATACTTTTATACAAAGATTATTTTAATGCTAAAGCACTTAACCTCTTTTTACCTAGTGTTGTTAAATCTCTTTTGCAAAATGTTAAGGATTTATTGCTTAAGGACATTTACATGTGGTTTACCATTTATAAAAGGAATTAAATATCAAATTAATTTTATCCTTAAGGTAACAATTCTAAACCAACTTGCATATATAAGTAACCTTAAGGAAATAGAGGAACTTCAAAGACAAGTTGAAGAGCTCATGAAGAAGGGATATGTAAGAGAAAACATGAGGTCATGTGTAGTTTTCGAACTACATGTGCCTAAAAAGGACGAGACTTGGCAAATGTGCATAGATTATCACCTAGTCAACAAAATCATTGTAAAATATAGACATCTCATTCATAAATTAGATGACATATTAGATAAATTGCATGGTTCTTACATTTTCTCTAAAATTAATTTAAAGAGTGGGCACCATCAAATTAGAATAAAAGAAGGTGATGAATGGAAGACAACATTTAAGACAAAACATGGTTTGTATAAGTAGTTAGTTATACTATTAGGATTAACTAATGCACTTAGTACTTTTATAAGATTAATAAACCATGTTTTGCACCCTTTTATAAGCAGATTTATGATTTTGATGATATTTTGATATAGAGTAAGAACTTAAATGATCATATTGAGCATTTACAAAGTGTGTTAGATGTTTTAAGAAAAAAAACATGTTCCTTTTATACAAATTATATTATATTTTTAGGTTATGTGGTTTTAGATAAAGGAATAATAGTTGATGATAAGAAAGTTAAGGCTATAAAAGAATAATTGACACCTAAGAATATCTTTGAGGTGTAAAGTTTTTATAACTTGACTGGTTTTTATAAGAGATTTGTTAATAATTTTAGCATTGTTGCACCATTAGATGACAATAAGAAAATTAAATTGGTTAAGCAATTACATAAAAGTGTATGTTAATACATAGAAAGGGGGATTAAGTAATATACAAACTAAAACAATAAAGGGCAAAAAAAAGTTGTTTTTTAACCTAGTGAGTAGGTTTAAGTGCATATGCATAAGTAAAGATTCCTTGCATGAAGGTATTCAAAGTTATAACTAAGAAGAGATGGACAAATTTTAAGTGATTGCAAGAATTAATGACAATGCCTACAAATTGGATTTTGCTTGTGAGTCTAATGTTAATACTAATTTTAATGTTTTGGATTTTTTTTCTTTTGATATAAGTGATGATTTGAGTACAAATCTCTTTGAGGAGATGGGAAATGATAAGAATCAAGTTAACTTATATAGTGATTCATTATGCACATGTAGTGATCCATTGTACATACATGAAGGTCTAATAATAAAAGCTAAAGTTAAAAGGATACATAAGTTTTAAATGAGCTTATTAAAGTTAGTTAGGCTAAAAGTAATGCACAATAAAAAAAAAAGTAAAACTTGGAGAAACATCAAAGCTTTATAAACTTTATAAAAGCTGAAGGACAACTTATTTAAGGAGTTTGGGCTAAATTCTAAATTAGGTCGCATATCTTATTTCTTTAAGGGGTTATGCATATTATTTAGTTATTTTTTAATTGTAATAGGCTAAACAATATCTCAATTTAAACTCAATCCTTTATTTAGTAAGGTAAGATTGTTATTTCTCATTCTGTTTTAAATTTACTATATTATTTTGAATTCTATATATGGACGTATAATTGGGTGGCTAATTGATTTTTAAGTAAATTTGAAAGATTTTTCTCTTTAATTCTTTTGAGATTTTTAAACTTATCAAGATTATTCTTGTGTCATTTTAATTTTGACTTATACCATTGATTTATATTTCTTAATAGATATTGGGGCAAGGTTTCTTTCACTCTTGTTGAACCTGATTTAGCTTTTTTAGGATTTGAATTTCTTATTTGCCTATAAATCTCATCATTCTCTTTGGGATTCTCATCAAGGATAGTTGCTGAGCAAAATTCTGGTATTTTCATTGATGGTGACATTGTCAAGATAGCAGTGGGAGCTGTAGAAAAAGCAATATGAGGTGAAAGCATTGGTTGATACTTGTATGGAAGATCAGAATGGCTTTTTCAAAGTAAAAGTTAGTATGGGTATCTTGTGCTACATTTTTTCATTTCTTCTTGGGTTTTTTAGGGAACAAAAAGGAAGAAGAAATTTTTTTTATTACCCACGTATCTTGTAAATGATGCCCTAGTTCTCCAAATGTCTAGCATTAGAATAAAATGTCAACTAAGCTTCTGTGTAATAGAATTTGGGCGGTGGACACCCAAATGGACCCATCAAAATTCTTTGATGGAGTTCCTTTTACACATAATGTAAAAGACAAAATGTATATAGGTGCCTCCAACATCCCCAATTGTTATATAAGGACCACAGCTTCTAATGGCTTAACACGTTAAAGTGTCCTTTCTTCGATTTCCCATTAAACCTTCTTGTTAAGTTAAATTCATAGTTTATATCGAATCCAACCAGTTCTTATCAAGTCATAAAAATCATCAATCAGATAAGCAGCATGTTTGAAAAGTGTTCACATGTCAATTTATTAGAGTACATGTTTGTTTTATTGGTGAATCACGCAACCATTTCATGTATCCGTACTAGATGTGAGGTCAGATTTTGCCTGACTATAATAAAGAAAGTTTGCAACCTATAGGCTTTTAGAGAATTTTGTCCAAGGCAATTACTTATTATGTGGAAGTCTTAATGGTTAGGAGTAATACTTGTAGTTTATCAAGTCATCCTATATGTGAGATTAAAAAATCTGACCTTGTTTGGTGTGGTTTCTTCTTTTAAAATTTTACTTTGAGAGTTGGTTTCTTGGCAAGAAATCTCCAACTCTTACTGTAAGGATTTGATTAGTTAACTCTAGCTTTTTCGATGTTCACAGTTGAAGTCTTACTTTTCTTCTTAAGAACCACGGAAAGACTTGGGTCTGTCCATGGAAGACTCAAAGCTAAATTTTAATTGTTGACAAACGATCAAGCATCTTCTTTTTTCCCGACTTTTTAGTATTTCACACTTGTCTGTGTTTGCCTTTCTCTTTCTAGCTTTTAGCTGCAGAATAATTAAATTTGAACATAGATTGCATTTGTAGAAAACTTTCAGGCAATACACAGTTGCCCAGGAATTTCTAAAATGTGACGGCCATGAAATGGGAACAAAGATACTTTACACTGGGAAATGAACATGATTTGTGGGTAATCTACCTCTATAAATAGACTTCAAGGGAGATCTAAACCTGGATTACCCATTGAATAATAACAGGGAACCGACTGCGGAGTGACTTAATTTACTCTGCTCTTTCAGAGCATAAAAGGTATCTTTTTATAATCTCATAAGGTCTTGAGGATTAACACTACAAGCGTCAGAATCAAACTTTAACCGGCTCTAGGACTAATTATTAATTTGTAAAACCCTGAAAACAAACATTTTCTTGATTGACAAACTACTGATATTGACTACTAAATGGATATTTGCTGGGACTACTGGGTCATTGTTCCTATCATGAAAATATTGTTAGGTGTTAGTTACACCAGCATATCCAAAAAAAATTTAGAAAATCATGCTCAAATAAAAGAGATTTGGTGTTATTTTATTGGGGAGAAACTTTTGAAGAATAAATATGGGGGCTTTGGATATCCTTTAACTAAAACAGCATTTTTTATGCAAATTTTCCCAAGTAAAGCTTAATGCATTGGTCGGTTCCACTTATAAGTTGAGACTTTTGAGGATGTTATACTGCTGACTATTTTGTAAATTTTTTCTGACAGCAAATGTAAGAAAAGAAAACTGTAGAGAAGTGTCTCATGAATTTTTGACGAATCAGAAACATTTAATGAATTCGATTACCAAAATATGAGAGTTACTTTTTGATTTGGATATTTAAAAATTGTTTAGACCACCCTTTGGTGCTTTTATTGTCTATTCTAAAAGATGGCTGTTCTTGCTCATTATTGTTACCCAGGGGATACAGAGCAAGATAAAAGGAAAGCCAGTGAAGGAGATATGACACAAAATAGTAGCTCCGGAACAAATCTGAGTGTTGTTTTAAATGCCTGGTGCTCTGCTAGCTTCTATACTGGCAAGTAAGTAAACTTGCTGTTCTTAATGGGAAATAAATTGCTTCCTATATTATTAACTTTGACAGAAGAAGAAGCATTGTACGAAACTATTTGATATAGAAGGCACCAAACAGTATGCTACTCCAGTAAACTAAATGATTTCTTGAGCTCAAAAAATCTGGTCAGGCAAGGATAATGGGAAATTTAACAACCTTTCTGTTTCTTTGTTACACGTTTTCTCTTCTATATATGCCAAATGTAGTCCTGATGCCCATGCGGTTAATTTGTACGTCAGAAATATGCAACTTCATAGACAGTACATCAGTTTGAGTTTTACCCCGCAAAGAACATATCTGCCTATAGCCATGAAGGGTTGTGCTGAAGTGGCCGAATATGCAACTCTATGGGTAGTAAATCAATTTTGTTGTTTTACTCAGTAGGGAAGAATTTATCTGTATGTAGCTATAAGTGAGATGGATCTTGAATTGCCCAACTGGATACCTTCCCTTCATATTTAGAATGGAGTTTTCGGTCTGATTAGCACTGCTTCTCGTGAAGGTTGCCCAACTTAGAACTTTGCACGTTTACACGAGTCCCTTACAGAGAAATCTATTGCAAAAAAAATGGCATGGCTAGTCACTTAACTGCAACACCCAGGAACGATTGCATCCTTCGTGAACTTTGTCCAATGTAGAAACAAAAGGTGTATAAAAGCAGATGCCTTTTTATGGTCAAAGCCATTGCTAAATCAGTTGCCCTATTTTTGTATTCTTTTTTCTTTGTTTCTACTTTGTAGCTATGTCAATTCAGAAGCTTGTTTTTGAAAGCCAATTGCCTACCATATGGGGCAAATGTTAGGCCATCGGTATTATTCTTATAGTGGCTGATGGCAAGGTGTTGTTAAAGAGAGTCTTATATTATACCCCTGTTCTGGTTCTTAAGTAATTGACTACACTAGTGTTCTTTTATCTAGTTTCTTTCAATATCTTACTTTGACTTTCAAATAATAATTAGTTGCTGTGGTAAAATTATATATATATATAATGGAAACAAAAAGACATGAACCAGATTAATATATGCTAAAGTTTCTAAAATTCCTAATGTTTGAGTCCCTAATAATCTACTGTAGTTTGTAAAATTGCTCATTTAGCTTTTCAAATAAAAAATATTCAACAGTTGGACAGGAAGCTACCAGCTACACCAAATAAGACAAAATTCTTCCCCGAAAGGAGAGGGAAACATCGTGCATGGCATCAGAGCAGCCGACAAAATTAAAAGGCTTGCCAGCTTTCAAAACTTATATGCTAACATTCCAGCTACGTCAAAAAAACTATTTCGTGTTTTAATAAGATTTATGAGGCATAACCAAGGACAATGTAATTGCCATGTCAAGGAGCATTCGGCAGGTTCCATTATAAAAAGCCTTGCAGCTCCAACGAAATGCAGCGCAAAAGTAAACTCCTTCAACATTTAGCACTTGTGAGTGACTAGAAATCTATAGCTTGAAATGGCTTGTCAATTGGCAATTCTAATTACAACTGATGTCTTAGGAACAAGTTCTGATGCTAGTGTATTAAGATTAATACATTCTCATATTTGATTGATTTGATTACTTGTTAGATAAATATTATCTTTATTTCAATAGATATTATTTTGATCTATACTTCTAAAGAAAAATTTTTAAATTTTAAATTTGATTTGAGAAACAATATAAAAATTTTGTTTTCTATCCTATTTCTATTTATAAAAAAAAAATGAAGTAAAATCTTAAACGATCTCAGAGAAAGATGGAAAGAATTATAAAAATTAAAAGTTGACAAAAATTTGAGATCGATTGACCGATGGAATCAACCAATCAATCAATAGAAAAAAGAAGAGAAGCGGAAAAAAACAAAAGATTTTGAGTTAATTAACCAAATCTGTAGCTATGGTCAACCAAATACCAAAGAAGTTGTAAAGAGAAAAGAAATAAAGAGTTTTGGTCAGTCAATTGAACCAATGCATGTAGTTAACCAAACATGGAGAAAGTTATGAAGTTAAAAGTTTCCATTTCAAAGAAAGATAGAAAGAATCATTAAGATTAAAAATTAGGATTAATTAACTTATAAAATCAACCAATCAATCAATAGAAAAGAGATGAGAAGTGAAAAAGAAACAAACAATTTGGATCAGTTGACTAGACTTATAGCTATAGTCAACTGAAC
Source organism: Bruguiera hainesii (assembly GCA_023213295.1). Lineage (NCBI taxonomy): Eukaryota > Viridiplantae > Streptophyta > Magnoliopsida > Malpighiales > Rhizophoraceae > Bruguiera > Bruguiera hainesii. The sequence continues at coordinate 3,635,897 of JAHOYR010000008.1, forward strand.
ACCAAAGAAGTTGCAAAGAAAAAAGAAATAGAGAATTTGAGTCAGTCAATTAAACTAGTACCTACAATCAACCAAATATGGAGAAAACTATGAAGTTAAAAGTTACAGAAATTTCACACTAATTGACTTGACCAGTGGTTATGGTCGGCTAAAGGTAATTCAAGAGTTAAAAATTTTAATGTTGCAAAAGTTACAGAGAATTTAGATCAGTCAACTTAACAAGTAGTTTGGTTGACTAATGGAGTTAAAGAGTCAAAAGCGCAAAAGCTTGAGAAATTTAAAGAGATTTTGTGTCAATTGACCAATCCAAGTATTTAGTTAACCAATGTCTTTGAGATCAAGTTTCTTGTTTTGGAAATTAATTTTTAATGAAAAGAAATCAATCTACAATGGCTAGCTTTTTGTGTTTGTAGAACTCTTTTGTAAAGTGTAAAAAAAGTGTGGAGAAAATGGGGAAAAATGTGAGAAGATACTAGAAACTTTATATTGAGCTAAGTAATAGATCAAAGAGAAAACATAAGAGAATGAAAGATTAAGAGCAAGGCCTTTAGAGTGAAAAGTCAAAGTTATGAAAAAGCAAGAGTGCTCTACTGAAAGTGATAGAGTGTGAGTCTCTAAGTTATAAAGAACTATTGATTCTTATGAAAGTTTTATGGAAATTTTGTTATAGTTTAGGTTAAGGTGACATAGTGTAAAAAATCATCTTCACCTAGTGAAGTTAAACTCTTAAGGGATGGATATTAAAGAGTGGATATAGGCTTTCAATTTGAGATAAACCATTATAAATCATTATACACATTCTCTCTTCCCTTATCTTATTTACTTTCATTTATTTACATTGCATACTTGGTTTTCTATTATTAGTTATGTTATTATTACTCTTTAAAGTTAAAATTGAGTGATGGGTTAAGCAATCAAACTGAATAAACTCAATCCACCCCTTTTAGGTTGCTCAAATGACCAATAAGTGTTATCAAAACTCGATCTTTATTTTACAAGTCTAATCTCCTAGAGTTAATTCATGACATTCTTTATAACTATATGTCATGTTTAAAATGGAAACATCCTTAGATCCTTTATCTTTAATGGTTCCAACTTAGACCTTTTATCTTTAATGGTTCCAACTTCAATTACTAGAGAAATAAAATGACTATGTATATTTAATCTCATGCTTATAAATTATGGGAAATAGTTGATAGAAACTGAAAAAAAGCCCCAAAAGTAAGTACAGGTGGGCAAGAGAGTGAGTCCACCAAATAGGCTAAAAAGATCAAAACCATCAACTCCAAAGCTACTTACATGCTTCATTATGATTTAAGTATTAATGAGTACAACATGATATCTTTATATAAAACCACAAAAGTGATTTAGGACATGTTTAAAGTCATTCACAAGAGTATTACACAAGTAAGGACACAAAAATCAACTTATTTATGCATGAATATGAGCTTTTTTTAGATGAAAAGTGATGAGACAATTTCATAAATGTACATGAGGTTCATTAGCATCATTAATCCACTTAACAACCTTGGAAAAGAGATTAAGAGAAGGGATCTTGTAAAGAAGATATTCATATCATTTCTAGAGTCTTGGAACCTTAAGGCAATTACAATTATTAAATTCAAAGACCTAAATACATTATGCTTAGATGAGTTGATAGGGTCGTTGTTGTCCCAAGCAATTACTAAAAAGATTACTTAGAAGAAGAAAAGAGTTATTTTTAGAGTCTCCTTCCTAAAAGAAAGCGATGATGATGATGAAAGTGATCAATACACTCAAAAAGATGAAGAAGAGTTTATCATGTTAACCAAAAAGGTCATACAACTTTGGAGAAAAAAAAGAAATAAAGTGACAAGAGATCTTTTAAGAGCAATTGAAACAAAAATGAGATCATTTGTTATAATTGTAACAAACCTAGTCATATTGTTTACAATTGTCCTACAAACAAGAAAAAGGATAAAAAAAAAAACTAACAAAAAAAGCTCTTAAAACTACTTGGGATGACACAAGTGACTCAAAAAATGAAACCACCAATGTTGGAGTCAACTTGGCATTCATGTCTATAGGGGATATAAACTCAAACTTTGATACTTTTAATGATAATGAATTTTCAACTGATGAATTGTACGACAGTTGATTGCATGGATAGGAAATTCAAAGATATGGTTGTAAAGAATAAGGGTCTTTATACTAAGAATATTTCTATAAAGCATGAAATTAGATCCTCAAAAAGTAAAAATGCTTCACTAAAAAATGAGAATGATTCTCTAAAAGATAAGTTCAAGTCACTCATTAAATAAAATACTGAGTTAAATAATATTTACAGTGTGAAAAGACTTATAAACCTCTTAAATAACAATATTAATTTTAAAAAAGAAATTTCTAAACTCAAGAGTCTCTTTCTAAGTTTGCCAAAAGTAAAGACAAACTAGACATGTTACTTAACTTTTAAATTTCTTAAGGTGGAAGAGTGATTTGGGCTTACATCTCATGCATATTAATTGAAAACTTCTTAGGGTTAGACAACTTCTACTCAGACACGTGCACAAGCATCTAATATACATTATATAAAAATGCTCATGCATTACATCATGGTAGAAAAACATTACAGAAGTATGCTTATATATACACGAGATACACACAAAAGCATAAAGTATCTCATAGGCATGTACATCATCATGATAAATATGATATTTATGCATATAGATATTATACTAAAAATCATGTTAGATAGAACCTAGATGGTTATCCTTATTTAGTTGTTAAAGGCATTAAAGCTAATATACAAAGACCCAATAAAATTTGGCCACTTAAATCTAGATAAATTGTTTACAAGTATAACTTAAGAGCAATATAAGGAAAGACAAATGACACCTAGATAGTGGTTACTCTAGACATATGACAAGGAATCCTGATAACTTTATTTCCCTTAAGAAAATTGATGATGAAACAATAATATTTGGAGACAATACCAAAGGTAAAATTATTAGCATTGGTAAGATAGGTCAAGGAAAGTTCTCAATGATTGATGATATATAACTTGTCAAAGGACTTAAGTTCAACTTATTGAATATTAGTTAATTGTGTGATAGTGGTTATTAGTATTATTTAACCAAAATGCTTGTTATATTACTTATTCCAAAACAAATAGTCTCTTATTTATTGCTAAGCAATTAGAAACTATGTATATTATTGACTTATACACTCTTATTAATCAAGATATTAAGTGTTTTGCCTCTATTAGTGAAAATTCATAGATGTGGCATCGAAGGTTAAGTCATGTAGATGTGTGAAGTAACTATCTTATAAAAGGTCTTTCAATGATAAAATTTAAAAAAAGACAAGGTTTATGATACATGTCAAAAGGGTAAGTAAAGCAAAATCTCCTTCAAGAGCCAAAAAGTAATATCTACTTTTAAACCCCTTATAACTATTACATATGGACTTATTTGGTCTTACTCACATTTCATCTTTAAGTGGTAAGTCGTATGCATATTTCATTATAAATGATTATAGTATATTTGTATAGGTTACATTCCCAACTCATAAGAATGAGTTCTTAAAGATTTTCGAAGGGTTTTATAAGCAAATCTAAAATGAAAAAGGGTACCATGTCATTTGAATTAAAAGTGATCATGGCTATGAGTTTGAGAATGAAAGTTTTAAGAATTTTACAATTCTTAAGATATCTCTCACAATTTTTTAGCTTCAAAAAATCCATAACAAAATGAAGTTGTTAACGGAAAGATTAAAACCTTGCAAAAAATGGCTAAAATCATGTTAAATGAGTATAGCCTTCCTCAACACATTTTGGTAAAAGCAATCCATATTGTTTATTATGTGTCCAATAGAGTTTTCATTCTTCTAATTATTACAAAGACCTCTTATAAGATATAAAATTAAAGAAAGTTTAGAATAAATTCTTTATGGGTCTTTGGTTGTAAGTATTATATTTGGTTGTAAGTATTATATCCTAAATACAAAAGACAACCTAGGTAAATTTGATTTTATGACAGATGAAGCTATCTTCTTGGGATATTATTCTAATAGTAAGACATATAGGGTGTTTAACAATAAGTCTCTTATTGCAGAGGATTCCGCGTATGTTACATTTGATGAAACTAACCTTTTCTCTCTTAAAAAAGAAGAATTTGATGACTTTACAAGTATAAGTAAAAGCTTAAAGAAGGCAAATGAGTCATCAATGAAACAACATTCTAATGGTGTTCAAATGGAGCAAAGTGAACAACTTGAAATGATTGAGTTTAGTCTTTTAAAAGATGGAAATCTTAATAATATTATTCAATGAATTCCAAAAGAGTGAAATTATGTTAGAAAGGCATTTTAAGATTAAATTATTATTTATACCAAATAGATGTGAAGAGTACATTTCTTGATAGCTACATTATAAAGGAAGTTTATGTTTATTAATCCCCTAGCCTTGAAAGCAAAGAATTTCCAAATCATGTCTATAAGCTTTCAAAAGTTTTATATGGGTTAAAGCAAGTGCTAGAAGCTTGATATAAAATGTGAAGTTCTTTCTTGATTGACAAAAATTACACTAAAGGTAATGTTGATACTACTCTTTTTACAATTTAAAGGTAAGGATGCATTGATTGTTCAAATTTATATTAATGACATCATATTTAGTGTTACAAATGAATCATTATGCAAAGAATTTGTTAATGATATGGAAATAGAGTTTGAAATGAGTATGATGGGAGAATTGAATTTCTTCATTAGACTCCAAATGAAGTAAACAAAGGATGGAATCTTTATTAACCAAGCCAAGTATGCAAATGACTATTAAAGAAATTTGGCATGGATGATTCCTACTTTGTGACACTCTAATAACTACTTCCACAAAGTTGGACAATGATATAAATGGTAAGGTTATGGATGAAAAGCAGTGTAAGGGTATGATCAATAGTCTTTTTTATCTTACTGCTAATAGACCAAACTTGATATTTGTTATTTGATTATGTGCAAGAATTCAATCTAAAGGAGTCACACCTAAATGCCTTTAAAAGAGTGCATAAGTAATCAAACCACAATTTTAGGATAATGATATCCAAGTAATCAACTTTTAACTTAGTTACTTAGACTTATATTTTGTAAGAGATAGAATTGAGAGGAAGAGTACTATAAGTACATGTTAGTTCCTTAGCTAACACTTAATCTTATAATGTAGTAAAAAGCAAACTCCAATTGCTCTTTCTACAACTAATGCAAATTACATGGCAGTAAGAGCTTGTTGTACTCAATTGCTTTAAATAAAACAAACTTTAAAAGACTATATTGCAATACTCTCTTGTGTCTATCAAGTATGATAATACAAATGCAATCAATATGACCAAGAACCCCATATACCTTACCTAGACCAAACATATTGACTTATAAGGGATCATATGTTCAAAGGAGATGTATCCTTAGAGTTTGTAAACCCTAAAGATCAATTAGCCAATATTTTTACCAAACCCTTAAGTGAAGATATGTTTGTGACTATTATAGAGAGAGATTGGGTATAATTAAGTTAGATTGATCTCTTGATTTTATAATTGTTGTGATTTTTTTTTTTTTTTGTGTTTTGTAGCTTGATTATATGTGTTTATATGTTTGTTATTTGTTTTTTATGATAGTTTAGACATGTTATGATTGAAATGTGAAAATCAGTTTTTGCTATCCAAGTGTGATTATACCATAAGTATAAAACCACTAATATAAATGGTTAACCCACGACTTACTTATATCAATTAATGTTTCCAAATCCAAAAATCTCCTTTTTTTTTAAATCCAATTTCCTTTCTCAATCCAAACCCTAAAGTTGCAAATTCTTTGAAATCCAAAGTCCAAAAGGATCAATCTCTCAATCTCATAATCTATGGTACAAAAATCTATATCATCTTTGAAGAAAAAAAAGTTCAATGTGAAAAATTGACCTCAACCTCTACAAGGACACGTAACACCTTGTCATTTCTCCTCCATTTATGATATTGCCAGCTATCTTTACTCTAAGTAGAAACTCACTATTAAATATACATTATCATCAACGTCATCTGATTCCTCCTCCTTTAGTTGTTAAACCTCTAAAGAGAGACTCAAACCAATAGTTAGCCAAAAGGTTTAAGTGAGTGAGATCTTAAGTGATTTTTAAAGAAAGATGAAAAGAATCACAAAAATTCAAAATTGACAAAAATTTTGGATCAATGGACCTATGGTATCAATAGATCAATTAGCAAAACAGAGAAAGGAAGCAAAAAAGACACACAGAATTTAGGTTGGTCAATTGATCAAACATATAGCTATGGTTAATCAAACACCAAAAAAACTACAAAGAGAAAAGAAATAAAGAATTTGGATTGACCAAATGAACCAATACTTTCAATCAACTAGACATGAAAAAAGCTGTGAAATCAAAAGCTATAGAGATTTCAAGCTGACTGATTTAAGATCTAAAACTTTCAATGTTGTAAAAGTTACATAAAATTCATGTCAACCAACCTAACCAACAATTGCAATCAACCAATAAAATTAAAGAGTTGAAAGTGTGGAAGCTTGAAAAAGTTACTGAAATTTTAGGTTGATTGATTTATCTAAGTACTATAGTCAACCAATGCCTCAAAGATAAAGTTTCCTATGTTAGAAATGATTTTTTTAAGGGAAAGAAATCAATCTTTAATGGCTAGCTTGTTTTTTTTCTATAAAAAGGTTTTTGAACTCTTATGTAAAATGTGAAAAAAGTGTTGATAAAACATGGAAAAATATGAGAAGATACTGAAGGCTTAAGAAATAAAGATCAAGAGCAAGAGCTTTAGAATGAAAAAAAAATAAGAATAATTTAGTTGAGATTATATAAAAGTAAGAGTACTATATTAAAAAGTAATAGGACATAAGTCTCTAACTTATGAAAGTTTCATAAAAGTGTGTTATGGTTTAGGTAAATATGGTGTAAAGGGTTGTTTTCACCCTACAAAAGAAAAAAGAGTTAATAAAGTTGAACTATTAAGGGATAAATCTTAAGTAATGAACGTTGGCTTCCAGTTTAAGTCAAACCACTATAAATCTTTATGTGTACTCTCTTTTCACTAATCTCATTTACTTTTAATTATTTACATTGCTTGCTTGGTTATTTATTATTAATTATCTTGTTATTACTCTTTGGAGTTAAGATTGAGTGATAGGTTGAGTGATCAAACTAAATAAACCTAATTCACTCTTCTCTCTTAAGTTGACTTTGGGACTTACACGGTGGAATAGCAATCTACCAAGGCTAACCAAGGCTATAATGGAAATAAGGGAAGCTTTGCAAAGACTTATGCTACAAGGAATTATGACTTTGTTAACATAGCTTTTTTACTAACTTTTGTTAAGGGTCGCACTTCCATGATTAACCTTGCTAGTCATTGCAATCCATACAGCAATAGTTGTAGGGAACACAAAGGCATTGAGGTGATGCTTCTTATTGATAGTTATTTTTTGGCCTCTTTTAAGGATGCTTATCTCTAAACCAACTTTTTAAGAGGACATTCTTCATCCCATCCACTTAGTTTGACTCTTTTAGATGGAATTAATTTTGACATTGAAGCAAAGAAAGACTTGTAATATGATGATCTTGCAAGGTACCTTTTAGGTTATAACAAGTAAGGCAAGAAAGTGTAATTAATTATAACTCTTTAGTGTCTATGCCGCAATGCTTAGGTAGGAAAAGCCCTAAAGCCAAGCCCTTTTTGACTAGGTTTGGGTTCAATTCTACAACAACCCTCCCTACCAATAAATTTATGGGGATGTTACCCATCTTGAAGATTCACGAAAGCAATAGAATTCAATTATTCCAACCAAAAAGATTTTCTTTAGTTTACTAGCATCTCCGTTTAATAAATGCTTACTGAAGAGTTTCATTTTATCCAGACAATGAATGTATTTTTACTTGCCAGCAATAATTCAATGGTTAACACAATTTATATAAATTTTCTCAAAGGAAGCAAAGAATTTATAAGGAATTGTCTTCTAACTTGTGAGGCAAACTATAAGAGACTACAGAAATTGACACAGTCGAATGGGAGGATTTGTGTCAAGGAGCATCTAAAGAACAAGGCATTTTGAGAGATGAAGTATGATACTCCACACCGCACATACAGTTATTTCAGTACCACAACTTTTGCAAATGAAAGTAAACACTTTACCATCTAGTCTTCAACAGAAAATTTCAAATGTGATACTTAATACATTTTTTCTTGTTCCGCCATTACCAATGTCAAATTTCAAATTAAAATAACCATATTTCACTATATTTCACTATATGGTGCAAAATATGCATTTGAAGTCCTGAAGCATGACAAAAGTATCAGCCTTCAAAAAAAAAAAACCAAAAAAGAAGAAGAAGAATAAGAAGGAAAGTAGATCAGCAGGTTACAATAAGCATCAATATATATATAACATGCATGAAACATATCTTGCACCTGCTGAGATTTATAACATCTATGCCCTTAGATGCATCAGCCTTGCATATTGCAGAACCAACAAAACCAGCTCCTCCTAACACTACAACCTACTAGAAAAAAGCATGATGTTAAGATTCTTTCAACAATGCGATCTAAAGAGAACAAAAATGAAAACAAGGACTGAACCGACCCATTTTTTGACCCCTTCAGGCTTAACGTCAACCACAACATCAATTGTTGCAGATTTGTAGTTGTCCTTTACACCTGCTTCTGCATGGCTGCATTCGGCACGAAACTTGCACTTGCTGACCAATCATGTTACAACGTTAGTTTCAGCTTCAAATGACAAAGACAGCAGAAAACATAAAAGGCGGTCTATTAATTTGAACAAAACAACTGGTAGGAGTTCAAAGGATGTAATAAAGAATTCCATTTCTTTTCATGAATTGTATATCCTATTCTCCTAGAACCTCATTACACTTCCCAGTATGTTCCATTAAGCTATTGAAGATTTTTGACTTGCTAAGGGCTTGATTCTCGAATAGGTATGTTGTAAACATTGTTCCATTAGATCACTGGGTAAATGTGGGACCTAGTTAGTTATGGATTCCTACTAATGTAAGAGGGCCAATGATTTTGGAGGACTTTTCGCTCTAGCATCATGATGTATAAAACATGACATGAAAGTTGAAATCTCAGAATCAAAAGCATGTTCTGTTTCAACGTTATGCTAAACAATACATAATAGCTTTTAACCATATATAGAGAGACACTTGACCATGGTTGGGTTCACATTAAGTTAAACAGTGCGAACTAGCCCGGTTCTAGGCCTAGGTCATGTTTTCAGTCCGATCAACTGGGTCGGGCCAGTTTTAATAACTATGCATCTATATTTATACACATTTAAGTAAAAAAAAATCACCACTCTTCGTTGTCTTCTTTAATTTTAAAGGACCGAAAATGACACGAAATACACATATTAATCAAAAAAAGATCAATATTGATGTAGCAATTTATGATAACAATACTAATACATGATTAACCCTTAAAAAATGAAATTTTTCAAAGACAAAAATAACAAGACATTTTTTTTACTAAAATTGATATTTCCTATTTAATTTTATTACAATGCATTCCCTGTAACTTCCTCTTATAAGGAATGTAGATAATAACATAGATGATAATATTGAATTCACACATCTAAAACTTTTAAAAGATTTTTTTCATTTATTTTCATTATTGGACTCAATATCTTATTTTCTTGTTAGTTTATACAATCTTTTTATTATGACATATCTTACTTCTAGGTTCTTTTAAATTGAACTGCAATATTTAATATCTTATTTAAAGATATTGTCAAAGATTATGTATTTGAGAATATTCTTGAAAATACTTAGAGATCAAGTTTTCTAAACTTTTTCTTTAGGTTTGTTACCATCTTTTTAATTTATTAAGTCTTGGGTCACACATTCTACATTAGTCTCCTCTACTTAGGAAAAAAAAAAAAATCCCAACTTCAAGTTTAAATCAAGTTCTAGATAAAGAGCTCATCAAATAAATAAAATAGATAAATATTTACATCGATAAAGTCTCTTGAAATTCCCCTCTCTTAAGGTAAATTAATCATATAGTTATTGTTATTGATTTATTCAATCCTTAATATAAACTATACTTCTTAGGTTACATTTTATTATGAGAGCTAGTCGGAAATCACTCCTTGTAAAGGAACACCATCACCATATCACCCTCTTGGATTAAATTGCTCCTTCAATATTTATTTACAACTTTATTATACTTTTTGTTGGCAATCTCCAAGTTCTTCTTCACCTTAACTTCTACAAATTGCACATGTTTTGCAAGATTTTCATCTATAATACTAAGGCCTAAAATCCTAAGAAGCTTGACCAAATCTCAAGTATATTGCGAACATTTAATGTAAACAATAGAGAAAAGAGACTTTCCAATAATATTGTGAATTATAGTATTGTGAATTGTAGTATTGTAGTTAAACTCCATTTGGGCAAAGACAAAATCCAATTAATGTTACTTTTCTCCATAAATACTTTGAATGAGGTTGCCCAAGCTCCTATTCAACAATTTAGTCTAACCATTCTTTTGGAGATAAACTATACAACTGAATTTCATTGTAATTTTTACCCCCTATTAACTTACTTATTTTTATATTTTTTTAAACTTATTCTTATGTTTTCTTTTTTTTTTCCAAGTCTAGCCAACATGCTTTTTAAAATATTTTTTCTTTAATAAAACAAATTGTTAGAAGTAAACATTATTAAAATGAAAAAAATTATGCAAAAGAATATTATATGTCCAAATGTGTATTTGTTTGTACAATTAATTTTAAGTTTACTTGTCACAATAGTTTTAATCAAGAAAATTCTAAAATGAACATCATAAAAAAATTTATTATCTGATCGCATAAAAGATAAATGATTAAATAAGTGTATAATTACTTATATAGCAAGATTTATATTTGATTATTAAAAATTAAAAAGATAGTTTTTAAATAATAAAACTCATAAGAAATAATTATAACTTTTATTATTCAAAATGATTTTATCATCATATATATCAACTTTGTTATTGTATTTATACATATAACATTTTGCTACCTTTTTTTTTTTTTTTGGACTTATTTGTCTTAACAATAACAAGCACAAAATTTATACTGCATTGAATACAGAGTAAGTTAAAAATAAAATTCATAGTCAAATCTTCCTAAATGTTATCTAGAATAAGCAAAAGCATATACAACCTAATATTTTGTGCTTGACCCTTAACTGCATAGCAAATATAGAATCGTTAGACAAATTTGCTATTGTTTCTCTTTAACTATAGCCAATAATACCACTCTTGTAGCTTGTTTTTTAAAGTCAATTGCTTGCCTTACAAGGCAAACATTAGACCATTGGTCTTATTTGTATAGTGAAAAATGACAGCTAATTGCAAGATGTTGTCAAAGAAAGTCTTATATTACACCCTTGTTCTATTTCTTAAGTAATAGATTACACTAGTGTTCTTCTTAGGTTACAACTTGTTGTATGAGCCAATTAGAAACTACTCCTTGTGAAGGCATACCATCACCATATCATCCTTTTTAAATAGCTTACTCCTTTGATGTTTATCTATAACTTTATGGTACTTGTTATTAATAATCTTTAAGTTCTTTTTCACCTTTACTTAAACAAATTGCACATGTTATACAAGATTTTCATTTGTAATGCTAAGGCCTAAAATCCTAGAAAGTTTGATTAAATCCAAAGCATATTACAAACACTTAATGTAGATAATAAAGAAAGAAAACTTTCTTAAAGTACTGTGAATTGCACTATTATAATTAAACTTTACTTAGGTTAAGTTGCACTCTCATTGTTTTGATCTTTACTAATACTTTGAATAAGGTTGTCTAGGACCTTATTCAATGACTCGATCTAATGATTAAATCAAACATCCATAGAGTAATTTATAAGTGACTAAAAAATCTAATATCAGGGTCAAATGTTATGGACTTAGACACTTCATGTAGGTGAACCACCTCCTTAAAGAACATCAAGTACAAGCAAATCTAAGTGGCAGTGAAAGGGGCATTTTCCCTTTTGACTTATGTCTTAAGTTCAAGACTTCTCAAAGGCTTGATTTTCATAATAATTTTTCTACCCTCTCTTAATCTACTTATAGAAAGTCCCTTTGGCTTTTAATGTAATATTTTTGCACCTTCTTTATCTACTTGTAGAAAACTTACTTGGCTTTTTAGTCCATTTTTATTTACTAGTAAAAAGTTCAAAGATTTTCATTATAGTTTTTTTTTTCCTCTCCCAATTTACTTATTTTTATATGTTTTTAAATTTATTATTCTATTTTTAATTCCAAATGTGGCCAATAATTATGGAAATTTTAATTTTACTAGTTACAACAATTACAGTAAAAAAATTATATAATAAATAGTATAAAAAATCTATTGTGTAATCAAATAAAACATAAATGACTAAATAATTGTAAGATTACTTATATAAAAAGATTTATATTTAATTATTAAAAATGAAAAATTAATTCTAAAGTATAAAAATTCATAAGAAGTAATTATAATGTTTATTATTCAAAATAATTTTATTATCATATATATCAATTTTGCTATTGTATTTGTACATATAAAATTTTTCCTCTTAAATTTTTTCTTTTTTGGGGATTTATTCATGTTAACAACAACAAATACTAAACTTATACTATATGGGATAAAAGTAAGTCTAAAATAAAATTTATAGACAAATCTTCCTAAATGTTGTTTAAAATAAGTAAAGGCATACACAACTAAATATTTTGCTCTTAGCCCTTAATTGTCTAACAAATATAGTATTGTTGAACAAATTTGTTAACATCTCTCTTTAATTGTGGATAATACTACTCCTAAATAGTAACAATGGTTTTGTTGTGCCCAAGATTGCCTACAAGACCACTTTCATATAAATTATGAATAATTTTCTCCCTCAATGAAAACCAAGGAATACAAAACTGATTTTCATATAGTTGATAGCTATCATAAAGATAAAAATCATCAATAGGCTACTTATGAACACACTTTTCCCAAATCATTTCGAAGTGTTTATCATGCTCATAAGATTCATGAAGAGATTCAAAGTTCATTATCTTTCATGAAGAGATTCAAAGTTCATTATCTTACTACTCAATGTTGCTAACAATGATGCTCTTTAACTTAAGACATCAATAACACCATTTTATTAATTAACACTATAAAACAAGTTAAAAGGAAAATTTTGTAAAAAAGTGGACTACTTGGCATACATGTCATTCTTTATTTATTTTTTATAATGGAGATACTTTTATATTTAGTGATCTAAATATAAGATGAACTCACATCCCATTAGGTAATGTTCCCAATGCTTTAAGGTTTTTATAATGTATAAAATTTTTTGTCATAAGTAGACTACTTTTTGAGTCTTATTAAATTTCTCATTGAAATATGTCACTCGCCTTTTTTCCTAAGAAAGGAATAATATTAACTTTAACTTCATTGGCATCACATTCAACTTCAAACAACTTATCAAAACTAGTCAGAGTTAGTATTGAAGTAATGCATAATTTTCCTTTGATAAGAGAAAATCATTATTCTTCTTCATCTTGCCAATAGAACTTGTCTTTCTTAAGAAAATTAGTGATGTGGATCATAATAGTGTTGAAATTATGAATAAACTTCCAATAAAAGGTTGTTAAACCATGGAAACTTTGCACACCACCTAATATTTTAAAAGTTAATCAATCTCTAATTGCTTGAACTTTGTCCTCATCAACCTTTGATACTATCAAAACTAACTACTAACCACAAAAAAAGTAATTTATTAGTTATGAAACTACACTTCTTCAAATTTACTTATAACTTATTTTATTGTAGCATTCACTAATACCTCCCTCAAATGTACAAAATGATTCTTTATTAATCAACCATAAATAAGAATATCATAAAAGTACATAACAACAATCTTGCCAATAAGGTTTTTAGTACCCAATTCATCAATCTTTTAAAGGTGCTAAGAGCGTTAAAGAGATCGTCTTAAGTTTTGAAAGCAATCTTCAACTCATATCAAGGTCTAACCTTAATTTAATTATAGTCACTTCAAAGTTCAATCTTCAAAGACACCTCAAATCTATCTAATTGTTCTAGCATGTTATCTAGCTTAGGAATTGAAAACTTATACCTAATGGTGATCTTATTGATTACTCGACTATCAACATGGATCCCCTAATTGTCATCTTTCTTTAGGGTTAATTGGGCTAATACTACATATGAGCTCATAATGTCTCAAATATGCCCTTTTTACAGCAACTTTTCTACCTTCTCTCTTAGGATCTCATTCTTTTTAAGACTCATTTGATAAGGTAGCAAGTTGGGACTAACTCCTAAGATAATAAATTTGATATTATAGGTTATGCATCGATGACAACCTATCCAATAACTCTTTTATTACAATCTCATTAAATCTCTCCAATAATAGATTAATTTCTTTTGAAATTTTTGTCTTTAAACTATTAGTTACTTCTTTCACCATTAAGGACAATGATATCTACCTTTAACTAAAATTCATCTCACCCTCTAGGATGCTAAAGTCATCATCATTCATACTTGAGATAATCTGCATACTTATCAAAACCACCGTCCTCATCGTAAAAAACTACCATATAAGCCTAACTTATACATAAATTTTCCTCATCATCAAAATTTATCACATAAGCCTAATACTATTACAAATTTATAAGGACTAGTCAAATAAAAGGCTAACCATAAGCAAAATCTTCATTCTGATTCCTTTCATTTACCTAGTACTTATTAACACCTCCTACTTGGAGAGCTTCTGGTCAATTGCTAATGGTTCCCAATCCATGTTCAAATCAATCTAATATCTAGCTAAGGTTTTATAATACTACCTCCTAGCCATAAATGGTTGACCAAATGACTTGCATCCCTTGATCTTTATTAGCAAGATAATTGCTACTCTCTTCATCATAAGTTGCCATCAAAATAAGCAAGACCTACTCTAATGCCACTTAACATAGTGATTTGTAATAGCAAGGCTAATACACAATCAAACCTTAAGAAAACAAAATTTCTTAAAAAAAAAAAAGATATCAAAAAAGACAATATATTTTATTGAAATTGATATTTCTTGCTTAATTAATTGATTACAATGCATTCCTTCTAATAGCCTCTTATTTGAAATGTAAAGAATAATCTAAATGATAACATTGAATTCACATAATTAAGACTTTTAAAATACTCTCTTCATTTATTTTCATTACTTAACTCAATATCTTATTATAAGGTTCATTGAATAATCTTTTCATTATGGCATATCTTACTTTTATGTTCATTTGATTTGAACTTCAATATTCAATATCTTATTTGAAGTCATTGTCAAAGATTACGTATTATGGAATATTCTTGAAAACACTTGGATCAAGTCTTCTAGAATTTTCCTATTGACTTTTAATAGTCCTTGTAATCAATAAAGTCTTAAACCACATAATCTACATCAAATATATAACAACTCAGCTTAGCCAATATAGATAAACTCAATCTCAATTAGACTTATTTCAAATAAAAAATTTAGCCTTAGTAAAATAAAAAAGGATAATTCACAAAATTTATATGTTAATTTATTAAAGATCATTACTAAGGAGAAGAATGAAACAGTTGCTTAACTTAGACAATTATATAAAAAGGAAGATGATTGTATGCTCTTAACAATTTGATATACGTAACAACACATATCAAGCATTCTGGCTTTATTTTTTCATCTATGATTGAAAATTACATTGTGTCATAAATTATTAGTATGACATGTGCATTAATTCCCTGAGCTTCATTTTGTATGAATGTTTTTCTTAGTGTTTATTCTTGGGGTGAATTATTTGTGTGGCATATTTATTTAAGAGCCATTAAGAGGCCACTCACAACTAAGCCACCGATACTAGTACTAAGATAAGTTCCACTATGTGCAAGAATTATTTAAGGTTAAAACTATATCTGAATCACCCCTTTTAGACAATCCATTGACCAAATGTGCCAATGGTGCTTTTTTAGATGGTCACGCTAAGAGATTGAGCTATTTGTACATATCGTTGTTTGAAAGCTCATCTCTTTTCAAGCTAGGTAACGATTTCAACGTTTGTGCAAATCTCTTTCAAATTCTATTTATTTTTCTTCCCTTTTTTTTGTTTTATTTTCTTTTGTTTTGTTTTAACCTCCTTAATCTTTGATTAACACATTTCCAATGGGTTTTAAGAGAAAAGACCACCACTCTGGTTACAGTGTAAGCCTTAGGTTAGCCCCCTTTTCTTATCTCCGCTTCTTCATTTTAATTTCTCTAATGTGTTTATGTTTAGATCTAGAATTTAATGGGTTTTGAAGTGCTTTTGTATTGTTCCCTTTCGTTTATTCATAACTAATGAGAGAACGATAGGCTAGATTGGTTATAATTTCATCCTAATTTCCATTTGGTAGGAGATGTGGTTTCATTGAAGGACATGTAGGTAATTCACAAAATAACTACATTAAAGGGTTCCATGGTCTTGAATAATATAGTTTTTGAAGTATTATTGCAATCCATTGCCATGGATTTTACACTAACTGGCATCATGACGTTGGCTTAAATCAAGAATTACTCCCCCATGTTATGATATTTTCCGATTCATGGACCTTTCTTTTCTTTTTTTAAATTGTTCTCCTATGTTTGCATCGTTAGTTAAAAAGTCCCTCCCCCTCATTTTTCTGTTAAATTTGTCGCGTGGCTTCTAGTTAGGCACCATGTAGAACTCAAAATGTTGACTAACATGACACGTCTAACGTGAATTTTTTTATAATTTCTTTTTAAATTACTTTATTTAATTGCTAAATTTAAATTTTCAAAAGATTTTGTTATCAAGAATGGTTAAAATATTCTTCCTTTATTTTTTCAACCATGAAGAATAGGGTTTCGTTCTTTATTTAAGAAAAGAAAATTTTTTGAAAAGTTGAATTTAACAATTAAAAACATGCTTTTTAGAAAAAATTAAAAAAAAAATCACATTCGCAATGTTGCTGGCGTGTCATGTCAGTCAACATTTTGAGTCTCGCGTGGAACTTGATTGGAAGTCATGTGGCGAACTTAACAAAAAAGTAAAGATGGAGAGTATTTGTAACTAACAATGTTAACGTAAAGGAACAATTTTGAAAAAGAATAATAATAATAATAATAATAATAATAAGAGAGAAAGGTCCCTAGAATAAAAAGCGTCGTAACAAAAGGAGCAATTCTTGATTTAAGTCCTTAATGTTTGTACAGTTATGTTTTTCATGTTTAATTCTGTAATTTTCCTTAAGTTAGGATTCTCAATTTTCGTGTTAAAATTCTTATATATTATGACTTGAATTGAAAGAACCACATCGCATCAGAGAAAACAATGTCATTTTCAAGGATTTTTTAGCTATAAAAAAAAAAAACATATGTTTCACCATATGCTTAATTTTAATAATAGTAAAAATCTCTCATATTAAGTTTGAGAACTCTTCCTCAATCTCATAAATATTAAAAGATTTTATAACAATCAAAATTAAAAATTTAAATTCAGTCTATTATTTAATTTTTATTTTATTCAATCACTACAATTCAAAAGAAAAAAAATAGTCATATAAAAATATATCTAGTTAATTAATTATTATTAAAGATTTTACATAATGAAATAAAAAATATGAAAGTAAAAAAATTTGACATTGTATATTATTTTTATTTTTAATTATTTAGTTTGATCAATAATATCTTACATTAATTTTGAATTTCAATGAAATTGATATCTCCCTTTTATGTATTAATTTCATTGTTACTAAACTACTTTTTCTCATGTCCAACTCAAATCTAGCCTTCCCCTAACAATTGCATTCCTTCCTAATATAAAATCAAAGTTAGCTCAATATAATATCTACCTTAGGGGTAGATGAGAAATGACACCTTTTTTATTCTATTGTAGGGCCTTTTACAATTTTCAAAAGGATGACTTTGATGGATCAATGCCTTTAAGGCTAGAGAAGATCTCTTTGCATCTTTTATAAACTGAATTCTCTTTCTTTGATTCAATTTTATTTTTTATTGGTTATTTTATAAATTGAACTTTTTTTTATTGTTTCGATTTTAATCCTTTTATTTGTCGCCTTGGTTTTTTTATTTTGGAGAAAAATGTGATATTGAGTTCTAGATGATAGAAAGCAATTTCCAAGTTTTCCAAGGAAAGTGAACTATTAAATAGGTGGGAAAAGTCTCTTCCCAGGTATTTAGCATCTTTATGTTTAGGTTATGGAAGCTATAATTTAGTTTGAAAACCTTCGGATGGGTGTGCATGGCTGGCATATGGATGAACCACAGAGACTAACTTTCCATTACAATGTCCTGCCCGAAAAACATTTTGCTATCTTCACCCTGTCACAAATTCAAACTTCACGTATCCTTTTTCAAGACATCTACCCCCTGCACTTTTCTTGATGAAGTACATTCATTTTGTATTTTTGGTGATTTGATGTTGTTAGCATTTTTTTTTTTTGTCATGCAACTTTCTTAGCAGTAATTTGACTATTTTTTTTTTAATTTGTTTGAACTAATTACAATTATGCTTTTTGTTTTTGAATGATAAAAAATTCATACTCAAAATTTTGAATCTATAAATGTTATTAATAGTAAGATTAATATTTTATTTAAGAAAACTCGCACAGCGTGAGTCTAGATACATACACACGGATGCCGCTGACTGAAAATTTGGTGGGTCTGCATCTCACCCTCAACCTCAAAAAATTTCTTTTCTCTCATTTCTGTTTATGACAAATGAGTGAAAGAAACACAGAAGAAAAACTAGAGAAAGAAGTTCAGGTAACTACCCCGCTCCTAAGAGGAGCCACCCCACCCCAACTTGGTCAGCAAGAAGCATCACAACAATTCCCTGAGGAGTGATGTCCCAAAGATGAAAAGCAACATCAGAGAAGACTCAAAGATTGGCCATAAAGTTCGCGCTGAAATTCCTCTCCCACAAGGTGTGTTGAATAGTGCATTCCCAGGGACATTGTAGCCTAGCATCTGAAGACAAATCAAAAATCAGGGGGCGAAAAGAAATCCAATTCCCAGGTATCCTTTGAAATGTACTTGATAGCGAACTTTGAAATCTGTTTCAGTAACAACTCGTTGGAAGTCCCTGTCCCAGGAAGTTTTCAAAGCAACACACAAATGACCCGTAATTCCGCTCCAATTGACGTAGAAATCCCGCCAAATTCATGGAAAGCCAAAAATCCATTTTCCACCGTCGTCCCTGGCAACGCCCCATGTCCGGCTAGTCCTGGAGCACCTTTCGCACGCCCGTCAACATTTATTTTAAGCTCCATTGGTTCGTGTGGCTTATAGGAAATTAAACACCCCCCATTCGGTGATTGCTCCTGCCGTAGAATGTTACTTTCCGAATTCTCGAAATCCTATATCATGAATATCCAAAGTACGCCTCTCTATAGAATCAACAAAAAGGGCACATTTTTCTCCCCAGAAATACACGTAATAATTGAATATTTAAATATTTATTTTTTAAAATTATTAAATTAAAAATATATATATATATATATAATTAATAAAAATAAAAAATACTTATTATATAACTCACAATTTAAAAATTTTTGTTTTTACAAAATTACTGTCGAAAACGAAAATGTGTTAAAACGCTGCCGTTTTGGTTTCCCGCAATAACATTTACGGTGGAGTCGACGGTATCTTGGTGTCACAGAGCCATTATCTTTTCCCAAAAGACTAACTTAGTGAGTTGTATAACGTTTACGCTTATAAGATTCAAAAATTCTTTTTTCTTTTTTGACGAGATTCCGTCATATTCTCTTTTACTGATTTTATCGACGGGCTCGTCATGAACCGGACCCTCCTGTCTACTCTCCTTACCATTGCGCCTAGAGCGCTCACTTGTGGACATCAAATTCAGGACAGATCTGCTCTGATATTACTTGTCACGGCCCATTACCCTCTCCCCAAAGCTAACCCAATGGGATGTATAAGGCCAAAGATCCCTTCTCCTTTCCGACGTGGACTCCGTCACATTGGTCATGGGAGGTGGTAGTGGTAGTAGCAGACGACTAAATAAGACGAGAGCTGCAGTGCAGGAGGGCTCGAGTTAGAAGGGAAAGGGGAATTCCGAAATGGCGAGATCGGCGAGCAAGGATGCCCAAGCGCTCTTCCTATCCCTTCGCTCCGCTTACGCTGCCACTCCCACCAACCTCAAGGTCTCTCCATCACGGTGACCGTTCCCCATTTTTTCTTAATTTATTTTTTTATATTTTAGATGGATGCAATTTCGGCAATTCATATTTGTTTACTGAATTTTGTGTGTTTGTTTGTCCCGCAGGTCATCGATCTGTACGTGGGTTTTGCAGTTTTCACTGCTCTGATCCAGGTCCTTACTTACTCCTATCCTTATTTCTTTTATTCAGTGTTATTCATATTACATATATAATCCGTGTGCTCTGAAGATGATTGAATTCGGTTGATGGGTCTGATAATGTCTGGCCATGGCCGATTTGTTATTAACTACCGCGTCTCCGATTCCGTTTAGCTAACGGCATATTTCCAAGGGCTCCAGTTCTGGCTTTTTGTTATCACCCGTCCACAAATTATAAGACTTCTCCTCAGTGGTTCTCAACAGCTTCAAGAAAAGATGTGGAAATTATGATGCGGCTTTGTTGTTATTGGAGTTGTTTTTCTTTTTCCTATCTTTTTTTTTAATTTTTGTGTGAATGGCCCAATTTGTGTTTGGTGAATTGTTATTATATTGTGTGTTCAGTTCCCTTTATAGGATGTTTATTCTGTTTGTTTCTCTTTGATTGCCTTGAAAATTAGGCCAAGTATAGGGAAACGGAAGTTAATCTTTATTACTCCACCATCCCTATCTTTTTTTTTTTTTACTCTCTTCGCGGAGTTGCTCGGAATTTTGTTATTTTTTTGTTCAAAAAAATGTAATTTTGGCTATTGATTTTTGGAGACAAGGTATAATCATGGAGGGGGGATTTTGCATGTAGTTATAATTTCTTTTAAGAAATATAGTGATTAGATTAACTGATTTATTTTTATAGTTATTCTTTCCAATTGTATTGCTGCAGCAGCCAAGGTATCCATGTAAATCTTGTTCGTGGATACTAAATTGCTAAACAAGATTATCCATGGTTACAGTGACATGCAAATTTTACAACTGCCTGCTTCCATTCTCACCACATTCCGTTAGGAGTGTGGAGGTCTAAATTTATACAAACCATATCTGTGCTTAAAGAGGAGTTTTTAGTGAGTTTTAACCTTGATACTTTGATAAGGTGTACTCTTTTTCTTGTAAAACAGCATTTTAGATGGATATTTGCAAAATTTCTATTTTCCTTTGCCATTATATGCCCTGCTCCTTTTGGCAACTACCTTTAGTTCAAAACACAGTTTGACTGTCATATTTCCACATAAGTGTTTACTAGATGCCCCTTAATTATGAGATTAGTTTCTGTTACATCTCTATATAGACAGTGTTGCTAGGTGCCTTAAGGCAATCAGGGCTCTTGGAGCCTAGGCAGGGCCCAAGGCGCATGCATGCACCTAGACAAAGCAAGCTGCACAAGTATAAAAAATGCTAAATTGCTAAAAAGACAAGCAAGAGCTCATTATAACCAAAAAAAAAAGTGTTTGGTTGAATGAAACAAGAAAACAAAATAAAGAAGTGAAACAGAATAAAGAGACTGAGCTGTGAGTGACAGAGAGAGCCAGAGGGAGACAGAGAGGCAGACAGATTGAGAAATAGAGTGCATGTAGGGAATAGAGATAGATAGAGGAGAGAAATTGTAACAGAAGAGAGACAAGAATGGTAGAAAACACTTATCTTGTAGACTTTTATCCTAAAATTAAGGATTTATTTTACCTTTTTTCCTAAAATATAAGAGTTTTCTTCAGTGGAGTGTTGAGCTGTACAAGAAATCTATATTTCTAAAAGAAGCGCGCTTTTCTAGTGCCTAATACATGCATAGATTTTGCATCTCCAGCACCTCAGATGCTCTCTTAAGAGTACTTTATGTTAATGTATACATGTTTCTGAAGATCTCAGCTATAAGCAATTGCTTACCCTTCTAAACATATGATAAATGAGCGAACAGTTAGCTCTCTTGGTAATCTGTTGGCCAGACTGTTGCTATGTTTTGAGGTATGACTACAGAATTATCCCTGAGGTTTATCATATTGAACACTTTGGTCCACTAACATTTCATTCTAAACAATATAATCCTTAAAAACTAAAATGTCCTCAAAGACAAAACTTCCAGACTAAAATTTATACCTAAAATGTAACATGGGACCAAACTGTAGCACTTTCATTTCATAATTTTACATTATTGACTTTGACTTAATAGAAACAGAGTTTTATTTGTTAAAATTGCAGGTCTGAAACAAAATTTTGGGCTGAAGTCTTCAAAATTAAACTTGAGTGACCAAACTGTTCGATAGGAATATCCCAGGGTTGTTTTTTCGTATTTATTCCTTCTGTAGATCATTTATGGTTAACCATGCATCTAGCATTTATGAAAAAGGTCACCTTCTCATATGAGCCGGAAGCATCAGAATAAGCAGGCTGGGACAGCAAAATTTTTTTATTCTTAGGTTAATGCCACCACAGGATTGCAATATATACAAACTGGCATTCTCAACTCGTGAAAGGGTATAATGATAGCATTTGATGAATGCAAAACCACTTAAGCATTTGGAGGCATGAAGCTATTGGCCCCCTGTAAACAGTAGAACACCATGTATTTTTTGCATAAAATGAACCCAAATACAGGTGTAGAATCCTTATCTCACCATGAGCATATCGTTTTCAGGACAGGCAGAACTTGTTTGCCCATTATTTATCATTTGAGAGCTTGCTTCTTTGTGTTAATATTCACATATATGGTCGCTGAGCATTTTGTCAAGACCTGAGGCATTTTCAACTTATTTTTGTTTGAGCAGGTGGCTTATATGGCTATCGTTGGATCATTTCCATTTAACTCTTTTCTCTCTGGAGTACTTTCATGTGTGGGGACAGCAGTCCTTGCGGGTAAGTAGGCCCAAATAAATGCTGTTTTTGGGTAAAACTTCCTTTTACAGTTTGCAATGCGATATGGAGAGATGACTTTTTCTAAAATTTATTCTTGTGTTGCAGTTTGTCTCCGAATCCAAGTGAACAAAGAAAACAAGGAATTCAAGGTAAAGATAGTTGAATTGTTTGCCTTATACTTACTTAGGTGTTGAGAAAAATGGGGTTAGACAGCATTCCATTTTTTCATAGATCACTTCATCCACCCTTTTCCCTTTTTTTTTTTATATTTTGTTCATTTAGAAGCTAAGGATGGAAATAGAAATGGCCTACTTTTATCCTTTGCCCACGCTGTCTTACTACTACAAGTCTACATCTACCTGACTGATATTTGTTCCATCAAATACAGGATTTACCACCAGAGCGTGCTTTTGCTGATTTTGTTCTCTGCAATTTGGTGCTGCATTTGGTGATTATGAATTTCTTGGGTTAAAGTTGAGCCTTTTTGGTCTACTGCATAAGTTTTTCCCCTGGTCTTTAACCATGAGGAGTAATCATATAATTGAGCCATCGTATTTCATCAGTGCTGCAAATCTTTGTAGTTTATACCTTACTGGATTCACAATTCACCGGACTGAACTGTGAGATTTTTGTTATTTAGTCGATTGTGGTGATAAGAACTTAAGCTTTCAAGATGGGCATTTTTCTGAACTATGTCTGCTTTCTCTCTCTGATTTTTTTTTAATTTTTTTTTTTTGGGGGGAGAGGGGTGGGTTTCGGTTAAAACAGTACATGGGTTAAGCGCACTTCATAAGTTCCGATCCACATCCCTCTCCCAAGTACTGACCTAACAGTCGATGTACCGAGTCACGCCTTCGAGAACTTGTGGTATGTGGATTGAATTGACCTGCTTTCCCGATTAACTCGAGCGACAGTCGTCTTGACTTTTCGAGATAGAAATGTGACCACTCCAAAAATGCCAGGAGTTTAGATTCTAAATTAAAGTTTGACAAAAATCAGAAGTCATCATCTACCTCATGCGCAGCTTGAGATTGCTCCTGTCCTGGTTCCTCTTCTGCACTCTACGCCAAATTATCGTTGCGCTATGCTTACTGGCTCGAGCCCTCCCCCAACCTCAACCGGGCAAGCAAAACGCAACAATGGGTAGGCGGAAAGTTCCAAAGAGCCTGGAAGAGTCATGCTATACCTGCCCCAGTTCGTTATTAAGTCTTCTTATGTTTAGGCTCGTTCAATAAACAAGTCAATCGGCTAAAATGTTAAAAGAATGAGATTTAGGCCTTAAGTTGAAAAGAAAGATTCGGCGGCGTGGGGTGGAAATTCTCAAATTTATTTCCCTTACGTACCTTAGTAGGTCCCGAAGCATCCATCTTGTGAACTCCACTACTGATTGAATATTCCAATGTCTTCCTTCTTGGTTTCTCGGAAACATACGAGGAAGCGGGAAAAAGCTATTAAATTGCATGGCGATGGAGCGAATGACTCCAGCCATCCGGGCACCTTGCAGGAGTGCTCTGTGACGGATATATGCATGGATAGGTAACTTTTAACATCCGGGATAGGATAGGAGTTGCATTTGAGTTTTACTATTACAACTTCGAAGCAGGATTTGGTAGCTTCCACAAAGAATGGGATCGGTATCTTTGTTTACTATTTGAGTGGAGTGTCTGGCCTTGAAATATTTTCCTGAAACTGAAAGACACGATTCGCCTAAAAGTCTGACCAATGAGCCACACTTTTTTTTTTTTTTAATTTACCCGAACAACATTGGCTCACCACTTAGCTCCTTAATTTTTAGCTTATTTCTCATAGTATTGGCAAAAACATGGTTAAAAAATAATGTTATTTTTTGTCCTGAAAAATAGAAAATAAAGGTGATATTTGCGGTCCTACCAAAAAATACAGTGGGTTAGTCAATTGAGTGCCTTCACGCCACACAATGAGCTGCCTTGCAAACTGAACTCACTGAAAAAGCATATTTTATGATACACAACAAAGAAATCTAATCCGCAACAGAATTATGCAAACTTAGAAAGCAGGTCTACTCCAACCATATACCTTAGCAATCACTCAAATCCTTGACTTTGCATAAATCAAATGATTATATAAACCATAAGGATTGGTGGTTAAAAATTAATTTTAGGAGGCTACATTCGTCTAATTACTGGGATTCGTGTGGCGTTTGCTTCTTACCACAAAGAACTTTTAGAACATGAGCACAAAAATTATTGCTTTATTATAAAGTTCAATGAAAAATGTGTGGGAGAGGGCAAACGCATTTCCAAGTTTCGTCCCCTTCTTTGCCTCTAATTCTCCCGAAAGGCATCGGCACATAGCCATCGAAAGGGATACGAGGAGTCATTGTTGACTCTCTTTTGAACTTAGAATTTTTACGGAGGAAAGGGGGCAGTCAACGGTTGGCATTTTCTGGGTACCAGTTACGTTGACCTTACCCAAATTTGATTAAATTCAAGTGATATAACAAATGGGAGTTAGTAGGTGACATATTTTTTAATAGTCACATTATACATAATTAGTAAATAAAAACATAAAACCAAAAAGCAGACTTAAAAAAATAAGTATTTTATATTATTTATTGTGGTGTATGCTATTTTTCTTTAATAGAATAATTATTTTATTAATTATGTATAATGAACCTACTGAAAGATCTACAAAGTGTTTTTCATAATAAAAATAATAAATACAGCACGTTCATAAAATCTTTAATATTGTTTTTTTTTTTTCTTTTGGTCAAGATGTCGTTTTGGGATAGATTGTTGCAGGTAATGTTTTTAAGGGAAATTTACATCACACAAAATGATTTTAAGAAAATTTACATCGCACACCTTCTCTACTTATGCTGGGATAACAAGTCACATCTCCATTTTTTTGCATGTAACATGTCGCACGCCATGATTAACAGTCAATCAATCCCAAGGTAAAATTATAAAAAGACTTATTTACCCTCTTATGTTTCCTTTCTATTTGAGATCACAAATTTGGAAAATTTACATCGTGCACTTCTTTATTTAAGATGAGATAATAGGTCGCAGCACCTATTTTTTAGGTGTAACAAATTGCATCCTGTTTGATTTTAGTAATAAATAAGATCCTCCGTCAAGTCTCCAAAAATAATAAAAAAAAACATTTGAGATAATAACAAAAATTTCATTTTAAATAACATGAACATACTAAAGTGCCGCAATATTTCCATAATGCCTTCTCTTTCCATGAACCATAGTTGCAATGCAACAAATTCTAAAATTTCGTTTGCAAAATTGAAATCTCTCATTCACGATCCGCGATCCACCATCAATGTTCTATGCTTTCTCTTATTTAACATATTAGAACTTTCCTTTCATAAAACCTAATCTCTAGCTCTGTCCCTTTTCTTGCTCTAGATTCTGATTTTTTGAATCACCCCATGTTCTCTTGAGCCTTTGATAAATATGTTATATTTATAATATTTATTTTTTGACATTTAACTTTTTTAATGCATTTTCACCTTAAATATATTCATTTGAGTTTATTTCATATTTTAAGAAAAAACTAAATAGATTAGAGTAATTTGGAAGATTAAATATGTGGTTTTGAAAAAATTTAACTACTTGAAGTTATTTTAGAAATTTTATATTTTAAATATTATTAAATAGATTTAGAATTTTCATGAGAATTAAAATAGATATCTTAAGTTTTTTAAAATGAGATAATTTGTATAGATTCAAGAAGAATTAAACTATAAACAAATGTTTTCAATCTAACTTATAAACTGATCAATATTATTATAATCTAATTAAAAGTTATTTTGTAAATAAGTTAAATTAGTTTTAAATTAAAGTGTCTATTTTTTTTGAGTTATTGTTACTATTTTTTAAAATTATAAATAAACATATTAGTATCACATACATATGTAAATCTCTCTCTCTCTCTCTCTCTCTCTCTCTTTCTTTTCTTTTGTGTATTTATGTCTATGATATGCAAGTTATAAAAATTAATGTTATTAGAGAAATTATTGTGAGACTTATTAATTTTTATTTTAAATTTGATTCTTTATTTTAAATTTTCTTGTTATTTTATTATAATTATTTATAATTATATTATTTGATTATTAGGATATATACTAAACAATTATACCATGTAATATAATATTAGTTTGGAATTTAAAATTGTAATTACTTGATAATTTTAATATTAAATAGTAAATTAAAATTAATATTTATGATAAAATTTTTGTTTAAGTTTTATAAAAAAATATGGTCTAAAAGTAAATAAGTCAATTTATAAATTTGTTATTAAAATTTGACTATTTTCATATTTTAATAATATCAATAAATTATATTTAAAGAAATTGTTTTATATAATTTAATTGATAAGAGATGAACTGAAAAAATTGTTTTAATTAATAATGAACTAAAAAAATTAGAATAATAAAACTTATCACTATTTTAAATCAAATATTTAATTAAATAATTGTTAATCTTTAGTATCAATAATCAATATATAAATTCAATAGTATAACTATTCTTATTATTAAAAATGTGTTCATCTATTAATTTTATTTGTAGTTAAATTTATATTTTGAATTTTATTAATTTAATTAAAACTAATTTTTTTCTCTTTTATTCTCTTATCTGTATAAACTTAATAAGATTAATATCATTAATTAATTAATTAAAACATAGTTTCTTTAAATTTAACATCTATTTAGTTAATTACAAATTTGTTAATTAAATAATTTAAAGTAATCTTGATGTACGTGACACACATTAATTTTCTATTAAGTTTTGTTGATTTATTCAATTTTATGCTTTAAGACTTTGATTTCGAACTTGAATTTTAATTTCTTTGTTTGGGATGTCAAAACTCATATTTTGTATCCAGCTAACTCGCCTGTGGTCTCTATGGCCAAGGTTGTTAAAATTGAAATTTTAAGTAAGATCAATTAGACTGTTGGAAATCAAATTGTAAAATCAAATCATGGATATGTAAGATTTTGAAAAAAAGAGAGAGAGAGAAATTAATAAAAATTATAACATAAAATATTAGTGTTTTCAATTTCAATATATTTATAAATTGTAAACTTCTTTTATATATTATTAGAATTTCTAGATTTATTTTTTAAACATATTTTGACACCCTTAAGAAGCTTTTTTTTTTTAACATTATTTTAGTAATATACATGCATATTATGTATATACTTGTTTATAAATAAATAAATAAAGTATAAGTAAAAATATACAAAAAAAATTAAATAACAATTTTTTTTGTATTTTTCTAAAAAAAAAAGTTCAATTTAGAGGGAAAAAAAATCATATTTTCCAAGTTAGGTTGGACGGATTCAAATTCAAATAATTTGGGATTAAGATCATTCACATTGACTTACTTCCAGCCAAACCACATTTTGACTTGGGTAATTTTCGGACAAATTCTGGTTGGATTAACACCCCTATGAGTTGTCAAGTTCCACCGCCAATTACGGAGGAGTTTTTAATCATAATTAGTATTTTTTATAAATATTTTTTACTTAATTAATAAAATTGTCTCTTAATTTTTTTCTAATAAAATTCTAAATTTTTATTATAATTATGCATTCACATCATTTATAATTAATAATATTAAGAATACTTTATATACAAATAATAGTTGCTATATTTATAGCAACAATCTCATTTATATTTATTTTAAATTAGAAATTTATTGAATTTTATTAAATAAAAGTTTTTGATAATAATTAATAATTTTTTATAAATATTTTTAACTTAATTACTTACTATCCGGGATGTTGGAGAGAACCAGCATCGTGCCATGTGTTGCGAGCAGCATCCCCAATCCAGAGAGCGTCACACGTCAGAACTTCTTAGCTATTTGTTCGTCTGCTTTCGACGATTTCAATCGCGTGCACGTGCTTTGGGCTTGTCCTTTTGTCCAAGTGTTTGTGTTTGCACCTCGAGTATTTAAAAACTGTTTTTTAATTTAATACATATTTTCAACAAATTAAGGTTTCTTTTGACTAAGTCCAAATTTGTTTTAATTAATAATTACTTTAAATTCGATAATTTTTCTTTTCTTCTTTCTGTTTTTGGTTTTACGAAACTAATCGAGCGATGAAGATGTTACATAAAAAGTTGAAAAACATTGATTTCGAACTCTCATTATCTTTGTATTAGAATTAATTCCCAAATCACCGTCGATTTATTACAATTATTTACATTTTATTCAAAGATTTTTGAATTTCTAAACCTATTAATAGCATAATTGACATAATTAACAGAGTTTTCTTTCTTTCCATCCGACTACTCCGCGATCTGACTCAATCGTCCTCTTGTTTTATATAATTAATTCTCCTCTTCCCATAGAAGTATGGAAGATGACCCATTTTAATTTTCTCAGAAAGAAATTTAAAAGACTTTTAGTTTTCTGAATATTCTTAAATTTATTATAAGTGTGTTAATATTAAGAATTTATACCATATAAAGATAATGAAAGGGATGAAGAGTTATAATAATATTTTAAATAATTGTTGATTTTATATCATTATTAAAATTTTCCTTCACAATAAAATATTTAAGAAGTTTTTTATACGATATTAAATTGAAATTCATATCAATTTGTTTGGAAAACTAAATAAATAAATGATTGAGTTCACTTTTATATATCAAGTAACAGTAGAGTGCAATAAGATGTTTGGCAATTAAAGAATTTGTTCACATTATATAAATTATAGGTTTAAATTACTGTCAAAATGTTTAATAAAATTAATTATATATCTGATTATGTACAATTTTATGAGAGATTTGCAACATTAGTTAAGAATTATAAATTTACAATTTAACTTATTATGTGATACCGCCGATGATTAGTCAATTTCTTTTATTAGAATTGTGGATATTAATCATGTTTTTTTATTTTTTTTCATCTAAAAGACCAAAAAATAAAATAAAATAAAATAAATGTTACAATATTGTGTGACATACATGTGAAAAAGAAAAAAACAAAAGGCATTTCAGTACATTATGGGATCTGCAAAAATTTCAAATTTATGCAATCTGATTTTTGTGTTTTAAAAAAAACCATTTCAACGAATTGAAATTATAAACTTTAAGTCATAATGGGGTGACTCTAATATTACGTGAAATCTTGCGCTTCTAAAGTGTATACATGTTATTTAAATGAGAAATAATCTTTTTTACCTATTTTTTATATAAAATATTTGATAAAAATTATTAAAATTAAAATTGAGTTGATTTTAATAATATTATTATAAAATTATTATTATTATTTTTTTAAAAAATAATTTATTAAAATATATAATATTTATATTTATATAAATTAAAATTTTTTTATCTAATATAAAAATCGAGTTATAATTAAAATGAGAACCTCTGATGGAAAAAATAATAATAATAAAAAAAAAAGAGAAAGTGTGAATCCACGGTATTTAATATTTCTTTTCATTTATAGATAAACAATATATTCAGGTCAATTCTTATATCAACTAAGGCCAAGTTCCCCGGAAGGACACGGTAATTCTAACTTAATTTAATTGGAAATGGGATTAAAGCAAAATACAAAGCCAATGGAATGGAGGCCGGGGAAGTTGAATAAAAATATTCATCCGTGGGGCTCGCTCTCCGCCCTAATGGCGCAATCCCAACCAAAGGAAGGCCGAAAGAAAAGTCCGCCAGAAATTAATAAAAATAATTAAAAAAACAAAAACAAGGAATAAATATTCCAGCGGAGCAGAAGAGTAGGCAAAAGATGCTCGCTCTCTCTCTCTCTCTCTCTCTAAACATAAACGAAAGAACGGGAGGCAGAGAGATGTTCCTCACCGGTATTTGTAGTTCCTTTATTCCCTCCACGTTCCTCTCCCCCTCTACAAGAACTTCCCCCTTCCTGTGTTCTGCGTCTCCACCTCAATCTTCGCCCTCTCTCCTCAGCCTTAGGGTTTCTTCTTCTGCTTCCTCTGCTTCTTCTTCGCTTCCATTTTTTTCTTCATCTTCTTCTTCTTCTTCTCCTTCTCCTTCTTCTTCTTGTGCTGCCGCTTCTACGCGTGGGTTCAGATCCAGTGTGCAAAGGTCCATCACCTGTCCCTGCGTTCTCGCCTCTCTCAACGTTAACGCTATGGCCGACCTCGTCAAGAATGAAATGCGGGACCTTGCGACGAACCAGGAGGAAAGTCACCCCCGCACGTTTCTCGATGCCACTACTGAAGAAGGTTTTGGGAAACCCCCACCTCCTCTTGTTTTTTCCCTTCCACTCCTAAACAAATCCATTCCTTTCCCTTTTCTTTTCTTTTATTTGTTTTCTTTCTTTTTGGCCGGTTTGGCTGCTCAGAAAATGCAAGGATGTTCTATCCTGTTTTGTTTTTCTTTTTTTTTTTCCCTCTTTTTTCAAGAATTTATTTCTTTTTCTTTCTTAATTTTAACTCTATATTTAATGTAAATTTCCAGGGCAACTAATCCAAATAGTCTATTCTCCATAATGTTAATCTCCGGAGACTTTCAGAAATTTCTATTTGCGTCAATTTTTATCTGAATTCTTTAATTAATCCTCGCATTAGTAGTTTTTCTTCCTGTTACTCCTTAGACAAGAAGCTAAAAGGAAAAAAAAAAAAAATACATAAATGGTTTTTTTGGTACTTGATGGGAGGCATTCTTCCAGCTTACAATTTGTCTTACGTCGGGTCTCTGGATAACTGGCTTTCTTGTCTTGGGCTGAATATGTACCTGCAGAGTTGCTGTCTGGAATCCAAAAGGAAGCAGAAGCAGGAAGGCTGCCTACAAATGTTGCAGCAGGGATGGAAGAATTGTATCATACCTACAAAAATGCTGTAAAGAGATATTCTTAAAACTAATGCTTTGGCTCACATATATTGGTTTGTTTGTTTGATTGAAATTCGATTCTTCTGCACTCATGATGCATTCTCCTGTCACAGTTATGCTTTCGAATTAATAGCACATGCACTAACATCTTTGTGTGTTGGATGGATTTGGGAATTCTTGTGCATATGTGTGCACACACACACGCGCACATGCACACACACACACGCACACGCGCATGCACACACACACACACACATGCAACTGGGAATCTATACTGAAGTTGTCACTTACAATTCACTGCATCTATCGCATCCAAATTCCCATTTAATGTTTCCTTCTGTGATGCAGGCTAACTATTGAGTAAAAAAATTGGGAATTATGTCATGAAATGATATGTATTTGAACCATAAATTATGAGTTGACAAGTATCTTGGAAATTTTCGGCTAGGAGAGCCAACATGTTAACACATGAAATCAACTGTTCATATGTTGGGTTCTCCCCTCTTCTAGTGGTTTTTCACTCTGTTTACCAATTTCTGTAAAATCTGGAACCTTTTCGGAAAGTCAGCCTTGTCTAATGATATGTTTTCAGTCCTTGAACTGTGAAGTATAAGTCTAAATGACCCTTTTGTGTTTTTGATGGACTTTCGAAAAGCAGTTATCCCTATTTGTAATCAATAGGTGCATTTTTGTATTTCTGTCAGTTTGGAACATTCCTGATTCTACCTTTTATTTTCCTACTGCTCCTCTATGTTGTGTTTTTGTGCCTCATGTTGAATGTGTCATTTGGGCATGTTGCTTCATTATGCCAAACATTTGATTCACTAGATCAGCAGTACAAAGACCTCATTGAGTCATATAGAAGTTTTCTAGATACTCTGGGAACTCAACACTGCACGTGTGTGTTTACTTTTATCTGGCTGTGCTAAGTAAAGTTAGAAGATTCTGTTTGATTGTCTTTTCCTTGAGACTTCATGATGGGATATTTTCATTTTCTTGAGTGTATCATGGCCTTGCACTGCAGGTTTTGCAAAGTGGAATTCCTGATGCAAACAAGGTGGTGTTGTCAAATATGGCAGCTGCATTGGATCGTATATTTTTGGATGTGGTGGTAATTTTGACTGCTTAAACCCCATCAGGATGCTATCACATTACACATTATTTTCATATCTGAACCATTAATGTGAAAAATACAATAACTTTTTTCAGGATCCTTTTGTCTTTGCACCTTATCACAAAGCATTGCGGGAGCCGTTTGACTACTACAACTTTGGTCAAAATTACATTCGCCCCTTAATTGATTTTGAGTGAGTGCCAAACTTATATGTTCTCCAATTATATATCAATAACATATTTTGTAGCTGTCTGTGTAAAACTTCCAGAAATCTCAAACATGAGCCATGCATGTATGTGCTGAAAACTCTGTCTGCAAATGGCAGAACCCTCAAATGAGCATATTTGCATTTGTCAAAGGGAATCTTTTGATTTCATTCTATTCATGGACTTGGAAGTATGATAAACTTGGACATTAATTGTAAAGATAGTTGTGAAATTTCTTATAGAGGAGAGAGGAGAACAGGAAAAAGTCATTTCTATGTAATCAATGATTATTTCTTAATATGGATTTTGAGTTTTTGTCTGCATTTGCTTATAATGATACATGGATGGAGCCTTTATGCTATCATCAACTGTGTTGAAATAACCAAGATGCGAAGATAGAACATCCATGGAAATGTCACAGATATATTTATGTGACAATGTGACAAGTGCTGGACTGGAGAATTAAGAGAGAAAATTTCTGGCCATATCTACCTTTCTTCCCCTCCTCCAATGGAGGGGAGAGAGGCACATGGTTTTGAATCCATAATTTCTGGAAGTGTGCCTGTTTTCTTCTACTTAAATCACATTTTGTTCATACAATACTACAGTGGCATCAGCCTTTATCTCTGCTCTGTTACCTGCTGCCCACAAATCTTTAGTTCCTTTCTTCTTGAACTGGGGAATTAACTTAATGACATATAGGGCAGTTGAAGGATGCTTTACCCTGCTTTGGTCAGGGCTTCAATATTATGTGCATAGAACTATGTGTCTCCATTCTAGTTTTTTTGGTTGTTGAACCATGTGGCAAGTACAAGGGCAACTGAATTGAGATTTTCATGTCTATGCAATATATTTGTGCAATTCCTCACATTCCTTCATGTGCTTGGACTAAGTTATTATTTTTCATTCCCTTGGTTACACAGAAATTCTTTTGTTGGCAACATCTCCATTTTCAATGAAATCGAAGAAAAGCTTCAGCAGGTATCTAGTATTTCAGTCATATCCTGATTGGAAAGCTTTAATGATTTTTTTTTTTCCCAGTAATCTTTTATTTAGTCTGTATGTGTTGCTATCTTGAAACGGGTTCAATTTTTTCTCTCCTCTTTCCCTGCTTGAAAAGACAAACTTAAGCAGAAAATTTCTGTGATGAAGATTTAATATTGAACTGGACACATTTGGGTGGGCTCTGTTATAGGTTCATGTTTTGGTGAATGGATTTTGCTTGTATGTGTTATAGTTTCAGTCCAACCTTCATTTGTTAGTTTTTATATTGAATGCTACTGAAGGCTGCTATTGTTTCCCATAGAGAAAGGGAAAAGGAAAATGCAAAAGTAGAAGATGGGCTCTTGTGGATTTACAAGTTAAAACATTTCTTGAATTCTAGGTGTTATAAAACTTATTGTCCATAAGAGTTAGTGACTTTTGATAGTGATAAAATCAGCAGTCGGCTTCTTAGGTTCTTTTGATAATTTCTATTTCAAATGATTTAGCATGCATAAAGAAGATTTTTCCTTTTTTTCTTTTTCTTCTCTAGGAACCTAATGAGATGCTTAGCCTTTAACAGAATCTTGGGACATTCTTTATTTTGGACCAAGGCTGGATATAGTCTATCAGTTGTCTCATAAGTTGAAGGACATGGAAGAACTGTTAGTTCAGTTGTTACTGCAGCTGGCTTATGTCAATGCTTTCTAGAAAGAAACTTTGAACCTTTGGAGTGGAAATTATGAGCTGTTTGAAGTCTATGCCTCCATTTAATTGGGATTCTCTACCAGTCCTTGTGGCATGGATAAAAGGGAGGAACTAAGTGAGATAGACAAATATAGGAAAGAAGGGCTGAAGAGGAGACCAGAAAAGAAGAGGGTAAGGATCTAATCCCATTCAATATTGTTACCCAAAGTGAGAATCCTTATTAATTTGAAGTCTTTCAACTAATAACATATATTTTTTGGTTCATTAGGAGGAACATTGGGTTGTAAGCTACACAATGAGGGTAGCTCTCCCCATTCTCATAAACCCCATGCCCCTTTCTCATGATTAGAACTCAAGACCTCGAAGATGGAACTCTAAGTTTTTAACTATTGGGGTGTCCCCTTAGGGACAACATATATCCTAATTAAGATTCCACATACCCAAATGTTTCTTGAAGAAAAAGAAAATCATATATCCTGTAAAAAATACAATACCATATATGATATTACATAATAAGACTAGCGAAGCTTTCTAGATTAAAAATCTAACAATTGATTGAAATATCCTACTTGGGAAGAACTTAAGCTTGAGTTTGGAAGTGTAGCATTAGCAAAACCACATATATCATGCTTGATAGATTTTATTGTGCAGGTGGCCACAATAATGACTATAAAATGCTTTGCTCTTTTGTATATTCACTGCATGTCAATTGCATGCGTAACATGCAATGTATTATTAATTTGATTGAGGAAATTTGAAAATGCTTTGTGTCAATGTATTATTGCTGTATGGATGATTACCTTTTTGTCTGGTTCACTGAAGGTTTTTTGTTTTGTTTTTTTTTTTGGAGGTGGGGGGGTTTGTTGCTAACACTTCTCTGCCTCTTTCCCTACACCTGAAAATATCAATATGTTTCCTGAAGACACTATGAAGGGTACTTGTCTCCTCTGTGCATTTATAAGATGCAGAGATGATTAATATTAAAAGTAAAAAGTTCACAGGATATACATTTCCATCTTACCTTGCCTAAAAATTAAAAATCCACACAGCCATATCCAATTGAAGAGGAATTAAAACTAGAAGACTCTTCAATCCCTTTCTATCAATATGATTGCTATGGAAATGTATCCTTCTCCTCCAGTTCTGAGCTCTCCAATTCTGAGCTGCATTGAGAGCCTCTCTAAACTAATAATTTGTGGCACCTTGATATTCTACATAGCCATTTAAGCACCCCCTCCCATGTATTTTATTCTTGTATCCAGTTTGAGGTGTTCTTCATG
The DNA here is from genome assembly GCA_023213295.1 of Bruguiera hainesii. Lineage (NCBI taxonomy): Eukaryota > Viridiplantae > Streptophyta > Magnoliopsida > Malpighiales > Rhizophoraceae > Bruguiera > Bruguiera hainesii. The sequence continues at coordinate 3,672,104 of JAHOYR010000008.1, forward strand.
CACTCAATATTAGAGATTGCTTAAAGAACAGACTTCATTTTGTAAATTTACAGCCTCAAGCTGTGAACAATGAATAATATTCTTCCATATCCATATTGTAAACAATTGCTGGTGGTTGGTAACTATTTTGAATGTTGCAATTGATTTTACTTAGATCATCATCAGGGAACATGTTGGTGATGCTTTCTACATGATAGACTGTAATTAACCTCCCCTGCCTGGATAATCTTTAAAAGCAGCAAACTGGGTATTCAATAACAACATAGCCACCAACTGCTTTGAAGGCCCTCTTAGAAATCTGAGGATAAGCAGTCAGTGCTATGGGCTAAGATATGCTATCTGTAACTTTGTGTCTGATCTTTGCTCTCTTGCTACTTGCCTTAAACTGTAACTCAGCCAATGTTGTGAGAAGTATGTATGGTAGGGACAGAAATTGTTTGGCACACGGCATACAGATGTATTTACTGTCTGGCCATATTTCGATTAAAGAGATGGTAACGTCTAAAATGCTTTCTCTGGGCTGTCTATTGTTTCCAATTTAGGTGTCCCAGTAATGTCTGAACGTGGTGTAAGAAAGAATTTTTGAATGAGATGTTTAACTCCTATGTGATTCTTAATTGCAGGGTCATAACATTGTCTTGATGGCAAACCACCAAACTGAAGCAGACCCAGCTGTCATTGCATTGTTGCTTGAGAAATCAAACCCCTATCTTGCTGAGAACTTGGTGAATATGATGAATAATTGATATTTTTATTTTTAGCTATTGTCATCAGCTTCTTGTTAAATGCTTGCACAATGGCATATTGCAGATTTATGTAGCAGGGGATAGAGTTGTAACAGACCCTCTTTGCAAGCCTTTCAGCATTGGAAGGTGCTGATAAGGCTTTGAATCTGTTTATTAATGATTGTTGATTGTGCCCTTTTTAACAGTGGAAGTTTTTCAGGAATCTTATTTGTGTATACTCAAAAAAGCACATGCATGATGCTCCCGAGCTTGCTGAGATGAAGAAAAAAGCCAACATACGAAGTTTGAAGGAGATGGCCTCTCTTCTCAGGTATCTCGATTACATGTTCTTAAATTCCTGGCTGAAATCTTGAATTTGAAGTGTCTTGCTTCTATTACATTCAGGACATATTTATGTTGCTATCTTGGCTGTTAGCAGAGTAATGTATCTACACATGCGGAAACAGATTTGGAAAGTGAACCACTGACTTTTACAGTTTTGCTCCCTTCTATAAACTCCTTTTCCTTCTTGTTGTCTGTTTAGTAGAAAATATCTACAAGCATCTCAGCAAAACAAAGTTTGATTAAATACAAATAAGGATTGATGTCAGGCTTCTTGTCCTTTGATATCTTTTGGGACAGGCAATGGATTAGAGAATATTAACCTATCATGATGGATCCTGATGTAAATATTGGAGTGAGTTTTTGTGGACAAATCCATTCAATTACTTGAACTTGATTTTGTACTTACTATAACTCCAAAAAATCACTAAAAATCTGTTAGTCTATTTGTGCCGAAAACATCACTGTGTTGCCCCTTGACTTTGTTCAAGAATGACACCTACTGACTTTATATCTCTCATTTCCCATTGCCTGTTCAGTATTCAAATGTCAAAAAATGCTTCCCTAGGAGGCTCTTCAAGTATAATTTTGAAAAAAAAAAAAACAGAGAGAATGATGAGATTGTGGGAGGAAAATACAATAGAGGGAGAGAAGACACTTAGAGGTGTTTATGTGCTTCAAGTAAGGCTCCTTTGTATGGCTTTTTTATTTCACTTTGCAGGGTTTTTCTCTCTGTTTTTTTTTTCTCCAGATGGTCTTTGGAAAAAGATATTTAGGAAATATGAGTAAGCATTGAGTTCAGATAGATTAGAAGAGTTCCCAAGCAGGGCTTAACATCACCTCTTCCAAGTTAGAGTATATCATTGTTCTTAGCCATCTCAACCTAGTCAAGGGCCTTTAGTTGGTGGTTGATAGTTATCGTCTGGCAGTACATACTATATCATATATTCTTTATCCCATATTATCTGGTGATTATTTGTCTGTCTTATAAAGGATCTTTGTAAAAAAAATTTTAGATGATGATCTGTTGGTTCTGAAACCTAGCCTAAAAATGTTGTTTGGTTTTCCTTTATTATAAAATTTAATGCTCAACGTCTTCAACAAGTATCTAACTGTTTGTCAGTCCTGAACCTTGATTTATTGTCTTGTAAGCTCTTGTGGATGCAGAGAAACTTGTTATCATTCACATGTGCATGTGATGTGATATGCTTTGCCTCAAATCTATGTTTTTTTGTGAGAGATTGTAATTTTTTATGGATGGATATCTTGACATCTTAATTCACTTTGATGTTGCATGATGCAAACATTTAATGTATAATGCAGGCATGGGTCACAAATAGTGTGGATTGCACCAAGTGGTGGTAGGGATCGCCCAGATTCCATGACTGGAGAATGGGTTCCAGTAAGTTCTTTTATCTTTATTCTCTGTTTCCCCTTTTCTAGAGGAAGGTACATGAGAAGAGAGACATTGTAAATTCATGTCAACCTAGCAATTATTTCAGAAAGTTCTGAAATTCAAGAAAGTTTTGCTCATAGTCATCATTTTTTGTGGGAATATTGGAGCTAGATTCTTTTGTATGACATATTCTCTTGGACTACCAAATTCCTCCGGAAGTACTGTAGAGAAAATAATAAATCTTTAGCAGAACTCAAACACTAAATCAAACACTACTTCATAGTTGGTATAGCTGTGAGTTGGTTGTAGAGAGTCCTCTAGGGCACATTTAAGTAGAACAGTGGTCATATGCTTTATAATGTTGAGTTGGAAGAGAACACCTATACTGCCGTGGAACATGAAGTCATGAGCTCTTTCTAAAGATTATTACTGAAACATGTACTATTAGGAAATATACCAACGTGGAAGGAAGAGAAGGTATATGTTCTATATAAAGTTGCAGTTAGTGTCATAATTTTTTTGATTTAGTTGTCTAGCCTACAGATTGATTACTTTAGTGTACCATATCTTCTCACAAGAATTGGTTTCCTGTTTTTGATGACTGGTTAGATTTAGCACCTTCTTCCATCTGGTATCTAGTTTACTATGGCATTATTGAAGATGTTTATCTTGTGCCATAGACTTAATATGTCAATATTGTCACTATTGATGGCTATATTCGTTTTGGCAATGTTTTGTACTCCTTCATACTGATATGAGTGGAGCAGGCAAAGTTTGATTCTTCTTCAGTCGACAACATGCGAAGGCTTGTTGAGCATTCTGGTGCTCCAGGTTATATTTTTCCGTTAGCATTATTTTGCTATGACATCATGCCCCCTCCAGAGCAGGTATATCTTGTGGGACCTAATTCCCTTTTTTCTCCTGTTATCATATGTTTCCTTTATTGATTTTTTCTCAATCATCAGGTTGAAAAGGAAATTGGAGAGAAAAGAGTAGTCTCCTTTAATGGGACTGGATTATCAGTGGCACCAGAAGTCAGCTTCACTGAAGTTGCTGCCACTTGTGGAAATCCTGAAGAGGTTGGTCATTATGAATACACTGGTCATACGTGCCTGAGAGTAATGAGTAACTTCTATTATCTTCATTTAAAAAAAAAAAAAAAACTACTTCAAAAAGAAATCAATCAAATTTGCTCGTTTTCCGAGAAGAAAAAATATATGAGAGAAGAAGCAACATACTTGCCACAACATGCAATGGAATCACTGATCAATAAAAGAGCACATTTCATTCCCCTTTGGTTTCACATTTAAAAATTTTCGAGTCCACGCTTCCTGTCTATTGCAACTGGATCCTGGGAATTTGTGTTATGATCAATAATCAAATGACCTTCATTCTTTTTTTGCACCTTAACCAACCACTCCATAAAAACAACACACTTTGTAAGCTTCAAACTAGACTAACTATTTTCATGATGTGTATTGCAAGCAACTGTACACAAAAACAGCCTTTGGTTGGACAGAAAGATGCTGGGCATAGTATTCAAAATGTATTAATCAAGAATCCAAGCCCCGCACTGATGTGCTATTGTTTGTGACATTTTCAAGTGGGATAAAAAAAATTCCTGGCCAGACTTAGTGGTTGTGTTTCTGTCCAATTGGCAGGGTCAACAGGTTCTTATTGGGTTAAATGAACATTTGTTTTTTAAGTCAACCAGCATGATGTAGGGCCTTGTTCAGAAGTTCAATAAACCCAGAGGCTGGTTTTGCAAGTGTCTTTCAACAGATTTTGCAGATAATTTCTTTGGTGATTATGTCTTCTTTAATTTAGTACTCAAAGTGGGTGATTAAAAGCTTAAAATTCAACATATTTTGGTTCATAGGAATTTTTTAAAGCACTATTGGAGCAGGATACCAATTATGCCAGATCACATATGATTCTTTTCATTTCTTATTCCTGCATTCTTGAATTCTCTTTTTCTTGTGTGCAATACTCTTTGAAGTTGTTTTAAAACCATATTTGAGCAGTAGTTATTCTGTCATTGATATTCTCAAAGTTACATCTATTGATGTGAAGTTTTCTGCTCTTGGAATTCTTGATTCTTTGGGAAGAACTTTACGAACTTGAATGCTGACCTCTGAGTATTTCTAAGTGAGCTGGTTATTTTGAAACAGGTTAAGGATGCTTACACACAGAGTCTGTACAATTCTGTGACTGAGCAGTACAATGTACTTAAATCTGCTATACATGGCAAACAAGGGGTGGAGGCATCAATTCCGGCAGTCTCCTTGTCACAACCATGGAATTAGTCATCTTTTGCTCTGTCAAATAGGTGCTTCATTATTTCTCTTAAATCTAATAAATAAGTTAAAACTGAGATGTGACGATTTTTCTGGTATTGAAGTCAAATTCTTTTTTTTTTTTTTTTCCTGATATTGAAATAAAATTCTTTATCTTTAATGCACTTTTTGTAACTCATTGATAACAGGGCCACAGCCAAAGAAATGACCACAGAATACTGATAGTAAGATTCCTTCTGCTGGAGTTGGTAAAAATGCATCTACTAAAATTTGGGGATGACTTTCAGATGCTGGCCAAACACACATTTTTGAGAAAGAGTACCAAGGCTTCATAAACATATGATGAATCTGCGATTAACCATTTTACGGTCTATGCAATGAGCCCTTAGGTGTTCCATGATGCAAATCTATTCTGGCTGCTGGAAACTCGGATTTGTTTTCCATCCTTAAGCCTTCACGAGCTCTTACGGTTCATGTATTTACATTAACAATTTCAAAAATATGATTGGCAGGGTAGAGGACAGTCTATTCGAAGAGATGTAGTTAGTCTGAATAAAAGGACTGCCGCTTATATTTTAAAGATATAATTAGCATCCGTTGGTTCAAACTCTTCGTTTTCTTTACAGATTTCAATTGATTGTTTGCAGGCTAATATTTTTACTACATAGTTTGGCCACCCCTCAACAACAAATCTGACAAGACGAGTATGCAGCATGAGAGCAAGCTTTCCTTCATCTCAGCGACAATAATTTTTTGTCGGAGATTGCAACCTGATAGCAAATTGTTTCTATGCATACAATTTTCTGAAGTCAAATCTATCATTCAAGTACCTGACTCCCAAACCCATCATGAATTGGAAAATGCTGTAGTTCATTTTCAGGTGTGTACGCTTAAGTTACTTGTAACACCAGCTACTATTCTTTAGGCAATTTTCTTGTATACTCGCTCTAAGTTTTATGTGGCGGGTCACATTTAGTGTGACATGATTTCCTTCCTCTGTCAACATTAAAATATATATATATATATATATATATATATATATATATATATATATATA